>VWZT01001730.1:837016-1005023 GCA_013397055.1 Pachycephala philippinensis
TTTTTTTTTTGGCTGGGAACATGTTTAACTTTATGTTTAGTCATTCTGTCTAAAGGGAAGCTGATAAGCATTTTTCCCTTGGAAGATATTTCTGTATCTGAAAGTCAAGCTTTTAAGTAAGTTTTTGTTTTTCTAGAATAGATTGAAATTGTGGCCATAGATAGAATTGGCTTTGCTTATCCATGCAGAAAATTATTCCTGTGAACAGTTCTACCAAGGTGGTTTGGAGGGTAAAAGCTTTGTTCTTGACACAGTTTTTATTGTTTTGTGAAGAGAATGGTGGGAGCTGTTTCTGTAACACTGAAAGTCATCTTTGAGAAATTCACAGTGCTAAATGAGGAGTTTTGAGATGCGGGTAACTAGAAGTAATGCCCTTTTTCTGAAACCTAAGACAAGGAAAATATATTGGCTGCATCCAGCTGATTGCAAAGTGGGGAGTGAGCAGGCACGTTACAAAGCAGCTTGACAGGTAAAGGAGAAGTTGTTTACTTGGAAACAAACTGTGCACCTTCAGCTGAGTTTTTAAATATGCTGGGTAAGTGATCAAGAGCTCTGTGAGCAGCATGTCTGCTACAGTGATGTGCAATTACTTACTCTCTGCATTTAAAGAGCTGAAGCAAAAGTTGCCTTCTTTTGCACTGTCCTTTTTAACAATAAAAAGAACTTCTGTTTTGAGCTGTAAAAAGGGCAAAAGTCTCCTCATTATGCAAGATGGTATTCGTCCTTGTACACATCAGCCTAGGAGCCTTTTCTGAGAGTAGCATGACAGATTTTTTTTTTCATGCTGCTTAGTCCGTGTGATTGAATGGATCTAATAATGTCTTAATTTACTTTGGTAAATCATGAGCTAAAATTAGAGAGGTAACCTGATCTTAGCAAACTGCTCAGGCATGTGGGTTCTTGGATGCCAGAATGCTAACTCTGATTTTTCTTTCTGATGTGATGCTTGACCAGAGAAAGTTGTTTTAAGTTCTTGGAAAGAGTCAAAATAAATTTCCAGATGTTTAAAATTACAATTAAAAGGCTTCTTTTTTTTTTTTCTCTTTGAGTGTTAGGTCAGTTAACTTTGTTTCAGTTATTGTTGTTGCCAATGTTTATAATAGTATTAATGATTAATTTAATGTGCATATTATTAAACTTGGAATGTTGTTGCTTCGTGTTTCCTGGATAGTGTGGACTTGAGGCAGTAAATTTTCCATGGAGCTGTTGTCAATTTAGTTGTATTTTGTTTTTTTCTCCTAGAAACCAAGCTCAGTTCGTATCGATCAACTGGACCGCGAACAATTCAATCCTGATGTAATTACTTTCCCTATTATTGTGCACTTTGGGATACGACCTGCTCAACTGAGTTATGCTGGAGATCCTCAGTAAGATGCTCTTCCTTCTTTCTTTTGTTCAGGAACTCATTATTGTTGTCATTTGTGCCTTAAATAGGGCTTGGTTATGTGCTTAGTTGAGTCTGATATAAAGCTTAGCACTTATGACATTGGACACAAGCTCCTGCAAATTAGAAAATATGAGGAATAACTTTTTCTCTGCAATAATTCAGGATCTGCTGAATTAAACGTGCACGTATGTGCAGTATGATACTTCTTAACCTGAGAACAGCTCTTCTGGGTCCAGCAAAAGGTGGTTCCTCAAGCTCCGCATTATTTCTCTGAGAGGCCAATGGCATAACATTAAGGCAGAGAGGGAGAAATGGTTACCCAAGCTTCCTAATGTCTGTAGCATATAGACTCCTGAGCTAGAGGATGTATTTAGGTCATTTTGTTAAACAGCCCTAAACGGATGTTTTTAAATTTCTCAAATCACTGTTTGAATCTTTTTACGCTACTGACAGGGAGAAGATTTCAGGTAATCACTTAACCAGTACTATTGTGCATCATATGCAAAAGGAGTGATTTTTATTTCAGAGCTGCTGCTTGATTGTTTAATTAGATGTTCTTCAGGTTTCACATCTAATGAGGAATAATATAGCCATTTTATGTTTGATTTCTTCATGATGTTTGTTTCTTGCATACTGCTGTATCCTACTTAATCATCTCTTTCTGTGCTTTGAAAGGATCATGCCTACATAGTGTTTCCTAGCTTGGAAGCTCTGGTACCCTTGCTGCTTTTCTCTGTACTTTTTATATCCTGATAGAGTTTGGGAGGAATGTAGAGAAGGAGTGGAGAGGGAATCAGGACTTCAGGCAGAGCAAAAAATACTGTTTCGCTGTGGATTGATGAAGGAACACAAAAGTGATGATTGGATTTTGTTCCCAATTCTTTTCCTGACCTCTGACAATTTCAGGGAACTCTTCCAGTGATAGGGACATCTGCTTTCTGGGGGACAGCAGTATAGAGCCTGTCTCTGGTGCATGTGTAGTTAAGGTTGTCTTTTTCCTCATTGCTGTGGTTTAGGAATGGTATTCCCCAATTTAGTACTCCCACTAAAAAGAGTACCACAAGCCTCTCCCTTCCCCTTCTGCTGAGAGATGCAAAAAGGCAGAGATCATGGGTTAAGAGAAGAATGATTTACTGGAAACAGCAATGAGATAACAAAACAAACAGTAACAGCAACAATACTAATAACAAAAATGTAGAAAGGGAGGGTGATTTATGTGCAAAATGCTCACCAGATCTGCAGTTTTGCGGCCCAAACACTCAAGTGCATGTGTGACAGTTGTATTCTTTTGCAACTGCCTGCTGAGAATTCTAAATCTAACATGGCAGGAAGTGGGAATATTGAGTTCTAATCCAGATAATAAAACTTTTTTTTTTGCTTTGATCATGCGTTTTAATCCTCTTTATCTTTTAGTTTTCTTGTCCATCAAAAGGAAATAATTAGACACAAAAATACAAGAATTATCTGTGCTTTGATGCTGAATTTATTAATATTTGTAAAGTTCTAGTACTTTTTATTGAAAACAGTAAAGAAACAAAAATTGTTCTTCCCACACCTTTTTATTTTAACTTTCTTTAAAATTTACTTGTGGGTTTGGGTTTTTTTTGGGGTTTTAACCTCGGAGCTGCTTACAAAACGTAGGTATGTTTTGTTTTGTCAAAGTAACAAGGCATTTTTTTGTGAAAGACTTCTGTGGTGCCATCATAAATGTCAGGCTTAACTCTGGTGTATGTGCACCCAGAAGATATTTTCCTCTAATGTGTCTTTTCTTTGTGATGTTCTAATACAGAATTTTTTGTAATGGTAATATGTTTATTAATTCTCAAACTTAATTGCAATAACAAAGCTTGTTTCACCCTTATCAATACTAGTAGAAAAATATGTATTGTAGATCACAGTTTCAGGTTCTTGTTTTTGGGTTGAAAACTCCTCAAGGCATTTGTTCTTTTTGTTTTGGTTGATTTGTTCAGTAACTCATTTTTCTTTTTTGGATGGTGATTTGTCAGAAATAGATGTTCTATTCTGCAGATTGCAAAAGTGCATTGAATAGAGCATGAGAAAAATCTATGGATTGACCACTTCAGATATGTTTGTAGACTGAAAAAATATCAGGATCTCCAGAGGCAGAGAGTATACATTCAAGAATGCTGCAGAGAAACAGCTAGGGAAAAAATGCCAATAAGAAAAGATTTACGTATCTGTGAATGTGGGATGCTGGGAAGATTATGAAATAGTAAAAGAGCTGCTGCTTCATTGACTGCTAAGCCACTAACATGAAAACTTCCTAATAAAACCACTGCTCTAAGTTGGTGCTGAGGAGAATCTTCTTCTATAATGTAAATACAAATAAAAAATAAGTAACTTGGGTAAACTTTTTTCCTCTGGTCTCTAATTCCCTGCTTCCTATTCAAAGTCTGATTTTATGGGTTGTCCTGAAAAAACTCTACAGAGGTGACATTTTGAAGGTAGCATTGTTTCCTAAGGACACAAGGTCCCTGTCATGATTCTCTTGATTGCTCCTCCCATTGCAACTTTTGAACCTGTTGGTCAGTTGCAGCTGAATATAATGGTGGGATGTTGTCTTCAAATGGAGAAAGTTCTTACCAGTTTGATGAAAGTTTGTGCTAGACTGCTGAGGGACTCCCACCGAGGAAAAAGTTACTGAGGTTCATGTGTAATTAGACACCGCCAAAATAAGAAAAAGCTAGGTGGTTGGAGAAAACCAGAAAACTTAAGTATGTGCTAATCACTTGAATTGCTGTTTCCATTCAGCACAAAGCCATAGGGAACAAAACTTTCATTTCACTTTTCACAGAATAACTTCATGTTGCATGTACTTGTAGAGCTCTTCCTGCTGTGCTTCACTGAAATGTTTGAGCCAGTGTAAGGACAGACACTTCCTGGGAAAGGGTGCTACTGCTTTGCAGTGAGAGATAGGTAAACTGTGTGGAGGAGAGGGAGTTTTCACCTGCCTGAATTGAGTTAAGCTGCAGGCAAGGCTTTTCAGCATGCAGAGGTGGCCCTTGGGAGATGATGAGTGGGTGTCTGGGACCTGGGGTCTGCCCTGATCTTTGCTGTTCTTTTCCTCACTCTGCACACTGACGCCTCCTCTCTGCTACTCTGCCCACCCTGCTGGAGCAGCTACAGAGACTACTACTGTCACCTCTCTTGGAAAATGCTGTGAGATTATTTTTTTTCTGGAGCAAAGAGATGCTTGTAGACATTCTGTGTGCATTATTAGCAGCTGGTGTGTTCATAATGACAAACAGGGAGAGACTTTTGTTTATTGACCAAAATACATGTTTTCTGGCTTTGTCCTTCAGATACCAAAAGCTGTGGAAGAGTTATGTGAAGCTGCGTCACCTACTGGCTAATAGTCCCAAAGTCAAACAGGCTGATAAACAGAAATTATCACAAAGAGAGGTATTCTGGACCTTCCTATGACTGATAATTGAGCATTGTAATTCGGGATGGAATAAAGCCGTATGACTGCCCTATTTATGGAAACAATAGAAATCCTTCACAAAAGATTTTCTTTCCAGACTCTTAACACAGATTTTATTTTTATCTGTGCTTGTTATTGAATGGTTTTTTTTTTTTTTTCTTTTTTTCAGCTGTCAAACTACTGCAAGGTTTTTACCCAATTATAGAAATTATTGTTATGGAACCATAACTTCTTTATAGCTGTTGCCATTAATGGTTTCAAGAATTAGCATAGAGAAGGACTTTTTATTTCATAATGTACTTTTAACTGGCTCATAATTTTAAACATTTCTCTTCTGAGATAAAAACTGCCACACTTGTGTGCATAAACCGTAATTTATTAGATGGTACAGTGACATTGCTTAAGATCTTTGACTTGAAATCATCTGGTTGTTGTATGATAGACAAGATATTTTTGTCTTTTTGTTTTTTCTCCACAAAGTGATGAGCAATAAGCATTTCCTAAGTGAAAATGCTTAACCAGTTGGGAATTAAAATCAGAAAAACAAAGACTCCTAAATATAGCCTAAACCAGCCTATCTATTTCTATAAACCCTTGGACTGAAGCTTTGAATTTGTCTGGTGCCTGTCTATCGGGCACTTCTAATTTGACAGCCTATGTAAAGAATACATAGAGGAGAAAATAACTTCTTGAGTACTGGATGGTATTTAATTAAATGGTATTATATTTTTATTTATTGATTAGAAACCCTGGTTATTCATAAAATCATAGACTACTCTGAATTGGGAAGGACCCATGAGAATCATGGCATGCAATTCCTGAGACTTCCCCAGTTTACTGTGTATTTTTGGTTGCAGTAAGTGTTTGATACATATGACATTGCACCTGATTTTTTAATTGTTGCAAAGCATAGTGTGCTGTTATGTGAGCCAAAGTCTTAGTAAACATTTTATTTATGCTGATATTAAATAAGCCCTTGGCTTCCTTACTTGTAAATGAAAAAGAACCCAAAAAACCCCACAAGATTGTGACTGAGCTGTGCCACAGTTGTAAAGGAAAAAAAAAAGATTTGTTCTTATAGGAGGTGATTTTGTTTGCCCCAACTACACTCAGAGCAAGTAGAATATCATTGTTTTGTGGACATCTTTTCATTAGGGGGTACTGGATGACTTATTTGTAAAATTGTAGTGGATTGTTTATAAGGCGGTGATCATATTTTGCTCCAGAAGATAAAATGTTCCTTTGTTATTTAGCACTTGCTGTGTGGACTGCTAGTTTTTGTTTCTAGACTGTATTATCTAGGATAACGAGTTTTACAAGTAGTTTGCCAACAGGGAGGCATACAGGGCTGAAGCAGAACCTTTATGTGAGGATAATCTATATATTTGCCAGTGGAGGTGTCAGTAACTCAGAAGGAGCTGTAGGACTGTACCTTGCTGGTACATGGGCTTTCAAAGATTATGAATCAAGTGTTATGGAGTGCTCCTGAGCCAGTCAGACTGAAATACAACCAGGTCTAGCAAACACTGTAGCACCTGTCTCAGGAAAAACTCACTGACACACCTTCAACAATGCACAAGGGGTGCAGTGCTGGCAGCATCTCTGTTCCCTCTGCCATCAGTCATCCACCACTGTGAGGTTGTACAATGATATTATTTGTGACAAGGTCATGCCTGGGGCTTTGTTCCTCTAACCTAACTTCGAGCATTTACAGCAGGTGCATAAATTGGGACCTGAAGGCTCACTTTGAAGTCAGTGGAGGGAGAAATGCATTTTTGAAGCCATTTATCCCCTTCATTGAATATAAAAAGAGCCAGGGCTAACTAGCCTCCTACCCTAGACACCTCTGTATTGAGGTGTCTGAGGTTTGATAAATCTGTGTCTGCACAGATGCACCTGTTGGAACTACTCTGTGAGTCTCTGCAAATCAGAAAACAGAGCCTGTTCCTGCCCAGATACGCTCACAGGCTTCAAACTGGAAGCTGGGAAGAGACAGCTTTGAGCAAGTGCCCTGTAGTGAAAAGGAGAAGGAGAGGCAGGATAGGTTGCGGCGTTCAAGAGCTTTGTGTTCTGAAGAAAGCAGAGCACTGAGGGGAGTCTTTACGGTTAGTTCAGGCTGTGTGGGGAGCTTGCACACCCCAGGGCTTTATAATATTGGAACCAAGAGATTCTGATCCAGGGCTGATTTATTTTACCTGTTTTTCTTCAGTTTCATTTTTACAGAAAATATTTTCCTTTAATGATACTGTCAGAATCTTTTAATGATTCTGAACCTTTCATGGTTTTTAGAGGCAAACTGTTTGCACAACACCAAACAGCCAGTGGTCAAGGCAAAACGTATTTTTTAAAATTTTTATTGGAGTAATATTGGTAGATTTCATCAGCATAGTCTCCAGGACTGGTGAATGCTGACCCCTTTCCCAGACTGGACATAGTGACATTGTTGGACAGGAACTGTTGCGAAGTAGCCAAGATGACAAAACAAAGCCTGTTTTGCTCCTCCTGAATGTTCAAACCAGGAGCACTCACAGTGATGGACTTGAATGAAGAGGTTGTTTTGTACATCTGGTAAAGAAAGTGCTTTCATTATGAGGACTTTCTTACTTATCTTGGATGTATGAGTTGGACTGGTTTGTTCTGTCATTTGCAGTAAAAAAAATGTAGTCACCTCTGTTCTCTTCTTGGTCTACCAAAATCCCCTGTCTACTCTGTATTCTGACATATCTGCCATAGTCTGTGGCTGGGAGTTACCAGAACTGTACCACCCTTAGACACTGCTCACCAAAAGTGAACCGTAAATGGGTATTGTGAATGCACTGGCATGCACGTTGCTGTGCTTTGTTGTAGCAGGTTCTTCACAAGAGCTCTGTTCTCTCCCTGCTTAGGAAGCACTGCAGAAAATTCGTCAGAAGAACACAATGAGACGTGAAGTGACCGTGGAGTTGAGCAGCCAGGGATTCTGGAAAACAGGGATCCGCTCTGACGTCTGCCAGGTGACTAAACTGGAGAGATGTATTTTCTTTCTTGATAGCTGCCATTTACCTTTGCAAGGGTTTGTTGTAGTTCTAGGCTGAAGAACCAAATACCTCAGTAATATCTGTTGATTTAGGAAGCTATTCTAGTGTTCTGTCCACCCGCTCTATACACACAAAAAAGATAATTTAAAGTTTTCTGCCAGGGGTTGATTAGTGCAAGGGAGAGGGGTTAGGAATAGCCAGCTTGAGGCTGGAGGTTTGCCAAATGTTGAGTCTAGTGTGGAACTCTTAATCCATCAACTGGCTTGGTTTTAGATACTTTAATTTTAATATATTTTTCTATTTAGATGGCTTTACAAAAAAAAGTTTTACAGTAAAGCATGAAGAAATATCTTTTTACTTGAAAGAAAGTAAAAAAACTAAAACCCCACCACAACTAACTTTTGGATTAAAACAAACAGGTGAGCCTCAGTAGAAAGAAATCTTTCAGATACTCTGTTTCATGTGCATGACATCTCCAAGGAACTTATCTCTGTCAGGTCTTACTCTGAAGCAGTTGACAGCCACCAGCTTCGTGATATGATAAAAAAAAGTGCAATTTTTATATAATATTGTAGTAGTAAATTCAGTTAGTTGTAACAGCCAAATAATTATCCTAGAGATACACTTGCATTACCTTTTTAGCTGTTGTTTTGGAGATGTTATTTAAGAGTTAAATGCATGCAACCTAATACTAGATTACCAGTGTGAAGTATAAATTAGGGGGGTTGCTAGGCAAAGGTATAGGTAGAAATTCTATTGTAATCTTAGAAGTCTGGTGAAGCCAAAGGGGAAATTCTAGAGTGAGAGAAATGCTAATAACTAGAATTGCTTTTCTTCTGTCTGAGACATTTCTTGTGATTCTACTGTTGCTTCTGAAGTGGAAGGAGAGAAGTGGCACAGTATCTTCTCACACAGCTGAGGAAAATTACATCCCTTTTGTAATTTTTTTTGTTTTGAACTGTATCTATTTTTACAGCTTAAGTAAACAGTGTAAATTTCCAATTTAGGCGCTTTGAAACTGTTCCGTGTTATTCATAATACTTTTTGTGATTTATCTCCTAATGTCTTGGATATTCCTGTTTTCTTTTGTTGTTGAAGGACAACAAAACACCAAAGAATGATAAAAATAAAGCTATTTCACAATTTTTGTGCCCATCTGCAGCTGTCACATCTAAACCAGCCAGTTCTGGTATGAAGGGTCTTTGATTTGATTTCTTTGAGAGGCCAAGAGTAGGCAACTGTATGTCTATAAAATGAAAGATTGCTGCTGTTGCTACATGCTTTTTCCCAGATTAAAGAAGACTAAAACTAAATACGCATAAATCAGCTCTGGGGGCAGAGCTAAAGTGCAGTGATTTAAAATTACTGCTTTTAAAAGCATTGCAGTTTAGAAGATTGAAACTCTTTTAAGTCACTCGTGATAGCTTATACTTGGTCTGAGTTCCATGTAGCGTTAATGACACTGGTCTTTGCTGTCTCAGAAATGAACTGCTTGAAAGAGGAGGAAAAATGGTGAGTGGAATGTTCAAAAAAAAATGTAAAATGGCTGAGTTCTGACAGGCTCACTTGAAGTCAGCCAGTATATCGAGTGCAGTAATTGGCCACTCAGCTGTGTGGCACTCAATACACAGTGTGGCAGGCTCTGGCCTTGCTGAGAAGACACCACCTCTGTTCCCCCTCACCACCCACACCATTGTTGCTGGTGTGCCCTCAACAGCACTGTGAAGTGTTCAACATTTCATGCATTCCAAAATATTTCAGCTCACGTGCTTCCGCTTAATAGCCTCAGGTCAGGAGCATCTGCTGTCCTGGAGGATAATGGCACTCGCTATCTGAGGGCACTTGAGAGAGACTCTGCCTTGCCATGTTAGCTGCAGCAAGAAAAGGACATGCAGAATATTTAAAATCATACATATTTTAAAAACATCTCTTCTAAAGAGTTAAATACATAAAACGTCAGAAACATTGAATGGCCATAGTCCAAGATGATGGACGTTGATTGAATCAATCAATCAAATGGTTAATGCCGGGAAAGCAGAATTTTGTCAATATAACTGCAAGAGTCAAATTAAAGTCCTCTGTGCTCCCAGGGGTCTGTCAAGTCTTTGTTCACTGCACCACAGCTGATAAAAGTCTAAAACTTGGTATTTCAGTCCTCAAATGCAGGGATACATGTATTGTTATAAAGAATGTTAAACATTGCTTGAGGAGACTCTTTTTGTCTAGTGCAGTGAAGCATAGAGGTGGGGAAGCAGAGTTGTCCTGTGAAACAGTTTTGGGTTTGGTTGTTTTGGTGTTTTTCAGTTAATTCCTTCTGTGAAGGAACACATAGGAAGCACAACTGTACAGTTTATGTGGAGATAAAAGGGATGTTCTTACAAATTACCCCAAGAAAACTGTAAATGACTGACATGGCAACGAAACTTCACCTACACTTCCTAATTCTGCTTGGAGTGGTTTTATATTTCTCTGCCATTTGGAGATCCAGGGAGTCTTTTTCTTGTTGTTAGCTGGTTATTTCCACCTGAGAGAAAAGGACCAGGGAGGGGTTCCTGGTCAACAGCCAGCTAAACATGAGCCAGTGTGTGCCCAAGTGGCCAAGAAGGACCAGTGACATCCTGGCCTATACCAGCAATAGTGTGGCCAGCAGGGCCAGGATGCTGATTGTCTTCCTATACTCAGCACTGATGAGGCCACACCTTGAATCCTGTGTCCAGTTCTGGGCCCCTCACTACAAGGCAGACACTGAGGTGCTGGAGCGTGTCCAGAGAAGGGCAACGGAGCTGGGAAAGTGTTTGGAGCATGAGTCTGATGAGAAGTGGCTGAGGGAGCTGGGGGTGTTTAACCCGAAGAAAGGAGGCTCAAGGGGGACCTTATCATTCTCTACAACTGCCTGAAAGGGGGTGTAGCAAACTGGGAGATAGTGTATTCTCCCAGGCAACAAGTGACAGGACAAAAGGAAATGGCCTCCACTTGTACCAAGGGAGCTTAAGATTGGATAGTAGGAATAATTTCTTTACAGATAAGGTGATCAAGCATTGGAACAGGTTGCCCAGGAAAGTGGTGAAGTCACCGTCCCTGAAGGTATTTATAAAGATCTTTGGGATGTGGTTTAGTTGGTGGAGTTTAGTGTTACTTTAGCAATTGAACTCAATCATCTTAAGGGTCTTTTCCAATCTAAATAATTCTGTAATTACCTTCCAGCTCTATGTTCAGTTCTCAAGAATTTCACACTTTTACTTAAACACAAAGTTTTGCCATTGGTTAGTCTTAATTTTTTGATCTTGTAACATTCACCAGTTTGTATTTTCTGCTGTTTTTGTCGTTAGTGACCTGCAGAAATCCATACCACCATTTATTCTGTAAATTATACATCATCTAGTTTGTGTGCTTGTTTTTCCTGCATCTCTCAATGCTATACACTCATTTCCTCTAATCATACAAAATCATCTTTCTGAATTAATTGTGACAGCCCTCAGATTTTAATGCCCTTAAAACACACCTTTATTTTGAATATATTCATGTCATGTCAGTAATAGGAATGATTAGAAAAAATCAGTTCACAAATGGTCACATGCATAAAATTCTTTAAATCCTTCATTCTCCTGTATCTGTTTTCATTCTTACGCAAGATTTGTGATGCTGATATCATATTTGCTGTACTACTCTACTGATAAACTGTACTGCTTGCTTATTTCAACCCAGATGCATCCGAAGTCAATATTAGTGTAGAATTCCTTCTTTGAAACACTGAGAGAGGGGGACTGCCATGGTTACAAAATAGAGTTGTTGGTTTTTTCAATTTTATTGACGTTTTCCCCAACAGAAAAACATTGTCTGTTTCCTAGACAATCAAACATGAACCTTTCTGATATTTTTTATCACATTAAATGTGCCAGACTACAGCATTTCAACAGTCCCTTAATTCTTCCTCAAAAGGAAGTAAAGCAAGGCATTAATAACTGTGCTTGAAAATAGAGTAGCTACTGTTTTGTGAAAGCTGGTTAAAGTGGTGTAAAGTGTTTCTTCCTTAATGTAATGGGGCAAAGGGGAAGTGGTGTTTCTTCATTTTTGGTACTAACCTAAAACAGCAGGGTGTTAAATGAAAAGATACAAACACATTGTATTCAGTCATAGCTCATTGAAATTGGCTGTTACTGGTGACCAGATATTTTTTACCTTGAAGTTGCTTAAAGAGAAGACTGGGTTTATGTACTTACTCCTTTAATCTGGGCAGAGTTGTGGAGATAAAAACATATGATGAATTAAGTGCTTTGATAAGTGAAGGATGGGAAATATTATATATTTTTTTCCTCATCTAAGCCAAACCAGTGAAGTGTTGTGACAATTGTAAAGCGTTTGTATTTTTAGCTCAGTCAGCTGAGTTCTCTGTGCACTGAAGTCAAATGTTTTTGCTTATTGTTTTTTTCAGCACGCAATGATGCTTCCTGTCCTCACCCACCATGTCCGTTACCATCAGTGTCTGATGCACTTGGACAAATTGATAGGCTACACTTTTCGAGATAGGTGCTTACTGCAGGTAAGACATGAAAAGAAAAGCTCAACTGCTTGCTCATTTCTCTTCATGATATTACTGAGTTCATCCCTAACACTGAAATGCACAGCACTGCCACAGCTTGGACAGACCTGATTGCTTGTACTGTAGGTCTTTCAAAAGTTTCAGTTTTCCCAAAAGACTACTAAATAGAGATATCTATTGTGCATATAGATATTACACCTACCTTTGCTCCCAGGGTAGATCTGGATTTGCTTGTAATGTGTAGAAAGACAAAAATGTGGTTACTGAAAAGACTGTCAAGTACTCATTTCTGTGTAAGTTCCTTTTTTCACATATTTACAGAGAATACAGTGTTATTCTGCAGATGAGTGTATATGCCCTGCATCTTGTTTTTGTAGCCAGTTGTTCCAAAAGAGAATAATTAAAACACTGCCCATTTTTTTTTGCATTTGTTGGTAGTGAATAGAAATTTGCAAACTTCTGTTCAGCTCTTGATTTCTGCAAGTACGTGATGAAATTTCTTACTTCTTTTAAATGCATCCATGTCACATAAACAGCCTTTTATGTTAGTGCATATTTGGAACTGATTACCTCCGAGGCTGATGCTTGGCATGGTGGCCCCTTTCCTCTTAGACTTTTTCTGAATTTACTGAAGGCAAATGGGGACTTCTGTTCAGAACTTCCTTCTGAAATAAGTGTCATCTCTCTCCAGTGACTGGACTAAGTTCAAAACATGGCAGTTTTTGTATTTCTCTAGAGATTTTACTCCCAAATTATTTTAAGGCAATGTCTTTTCTCACAGATTTTCTGGTTTCTAGAATTTGTTTTCCAGGCCTTTTCCTACTGCAAGTTACATTAAACACTGAGCATCTTCTAGGATTTGGTTGTTGGCAGGCTGTCTTTGTTTTAATGTCAAAGATAAAAATGCAGTGATGGAAACTTTCAAAATGTTGAGGCCAAACACACAGACCAACAAGTAAATTCTAACCAAAAAGAGATGAAAGCATAAAAATCAAGTGTGTAAGCATTAGTCATGTTTGGTTATAACAAATGTGCTTTTTTAATACTTTATCCCTACACTCATTTATTTAAAACCTACAAACATTTTCCGGAAGAGGAAGAACTTTTTAAAAATGTATATAGTATTAGTCATCTGCTTGAGCATAGGCAATGTTAGATGTATAATTCTGCATTGATTGTTACCTATTTTATGATGGTGTATTCTTTTTAAAGTACAAGCAGGTTAAAAAAAGATTACACTAAGTTTTCTGAAAAGCTGTAGTGCGTCATCTAGTTCAGATGAAGCAGAATTTGACAATGTGCGATTACAACAAACTTAGTAATGATAACAAGGAATTAAAAAGGACTTGGAGAAGGTTCTTACTGTTGATTAAATATAATTTTACTCTCTAAGTTTTATGTTTAGAAAGCAGCAGACAATGTTTGAATGAATTACTGAATGTCTTTGCTCACAGTCTGCAGCACCGGTCCTTCAAGTGTATCAGAAGTAACTTTCTGCAGCTTGCATTTTCCAGTGTGTCTCTTTTTTATATACAAGTTTTATGTGCACATACTTTTATACAAGCACAATATTTGAGCTGTGTATGTGTAAAGAAGGAGAAAATGTGTGAGTTTGCAGGATGGAGTTCTGAAAGCAAGCTGTAGTTCTATTTACTGCTGCCATTTCTGCGGTGGTGGTGGCAGCAGCAGAGTAAGCTTTTGGTAATGCTGGGTGATACAAAGGTAAAACAGAGGACCAATCCTGCCATTCCTCTTAATTTCCATTAGAAGAGTGAGCCCTCTGTAGTCATGAGGGAAGGAGTTCTTCTGCGATTAACTCTGCCAGGAATAACTTACTCATTGTTGTTCCATTTTTT
Source organism: Pachycephala philippinensis (assembly GCA_013397055.1). Taxonomy (NCBI): domain Eukaryota; kingdom Metazoa; phylum Chordata; class Aves; order Passeriformes; genus Pachycephala; species Pachycephala philippinensis. The sequence goes on from VWZT01001730.1 coordinate 851,262, forward strand.
GAGCTAGGAAAGTTTTATAGATATTTAAATAATGTAAATAAGGATGGTTAAGAAGTTCCTTTAGTTGCGTATATTTTTAATATGAATGTTTATAGTTCAGTGTTAGAGTGAGTGTATTTTTAAATAAGCAAATGTATTGAAATCAGGTCAGCAAAGCTAGTAAGCAAAAGTCTTAGGGCAAATTGACAGTTCATGCTTTTTTTCTTCTAAGCTAATTTTTCTATGAAGAAAAAAATGTTGAAAGTTAATTAATTAAACTGATGATTGGGCATAAACGTTGCTTCTTTCTGACGTCTGAAATAGTTCACCCTACATTTAAATTGCTGGAACCAAGTTTCTGATTGACTACAGCACTTTGTAACCTTTCTTCAAACTGAAAAATAACTATTAGTAACTACCAGTCTAAGATAATGTTTTTCTTTCATTTGCAAAAATATATCTAATACTTTTTCATCCCTGTATGTGTTACGCTATAGCTTGCCATGACTCACCCAAGCCATCATTTAAATTTTGGGATGAATCCGGATCATGCCAGAAATTCCTTATCCAACTGTGGGATTCGACAGCCCAAGTATGGAGATAGAAAAGTTCACCATATACACATGAGAAAAAAAGGTATGCCACTTACACCACTAACGTTTCTCACTTACCTGAAGCTTAATCAGTAAGAACACCCTTTGTTCCATTATCACCTCCTTGGCCATTGTTGTTTTGAGAGATGCCTTCAGTAGAGAATTTCAATGATTATACACAGACACCAGTGAGATCTTTCTAAAAGACTGGATTTTGCAAATTAGTCAGTAAGTAAAGAGCTGAGAAAGGGTAATAAATTGGAGGATGTATTTTCTTAGATTTTTGGCAAGTACTGTTTTCTTAATTTGCTGCTCAACATGGTGAACAAACTGGAATATATTTTGTAAAAATGTCTTCTTACTAATGTGAATATGTGGTCTGTCTGCTGCAAAATATTCCTCACCCCTTTAAAGTACATTCAGTGTTAATGAAGTAAATTGTTTATTGCTTATGTAATGTTTGGAATGTCCTTTTCATGCAAAGGTGGTGCATTTATCTGGCTCCCTGAATGCAAAAATTCAATACTGTTGTAATGGGACTGTGGTCAGTTAGGCAGAGAGCATCGGTGAGGATTATACTTGGTGTAATAAACCCTGTAAATAACAGGATAACCTCGTGTACAGCAATTACAAAGTAACATTTTGAGTAACCGTTTTCTACATTTATTCAAAGTGAATTAGTGGCTGTTTACTTAATAGTGCATTGTTTATGTTTCTAGGGATAAACACCCTGATAAATATTATGTCCCGTTTGGGACAGGATGATCCAGCTCCTTCCAGGTAATGAAAATAGTTGATTGCAAGTAGGGAAGCTGCTGCAGAGGGAGATATTTAATAGAAACAACAAACTTACTGTCAGCAACAGCTTTGGCAAATAGTTGAAATGAAAAGTCATTTTGAATTGACTTTTATATTATCAAGGTGTGCTGAACCTCCATTAGCAGTGACACAGTAAATGTTTGGTCATGCCTGCAGAAAATGTCTGAGGAAGGTTTTAACAGATAATTCTATCATTTTTGTTGATCCCTGAAATGAGGAGGACTAAAAGGCTACCTTTTTACTTTCTGCAGAATAAAAAATAAGATTTGTTGTTGTTGTTATCAGTGCTATAAATTGGATTCTTCATCACGTTTTCTCACAGTAGTACCTTCCTGGCATGGCACCTTGTTAACAGGAGTATGGTGCTGAACATGGGCTTAGCTGATTTACTGTTCCAATTTAAAGACAGATGCAAAACCCATTAATGTTGTAATGCGATAATCCTTAAATGACCACTAAGAATTTTGTGCATATAAATATAGTTTAAGATGTGGTTTATAGCCACAGGCACCATATTTAGCTAAAGTTGAATAAACAAAGCTCACAAGGCTAATGCAAGAAACAGTTGCATGTGAAATCCCTTAAATGCACGAACTAGATGGCAGTGTGTGTTTTAGTTAGCTAGTGCTGTAGCCAGACCTTTCAAGAGCCATCATTTTGGAAGAGGCTCGGGAATAGGAGAAATTGAATTCTTCGTAAATTATTGTTGCAGTGTTCCCTAAATGCTGTTTCAGCTAGACCATGCCATTTTCTCTTCAAGCTTATTTGAGTCCTCTTAAGATAACATGACATAAGGCTAAATTGCATTAATTCTTGCGAAATAGCACAAAAATTTCTGTGTCATTTTGGAGAGATGTGTGTTTTCAGTTATGTTGCTACACAGAGTTGTAGATTTGCTCACACATTGCTGTTTTATACAGCAGATGTACTTGAATTCTTTCAGCCCATAACAAAGGCCTACTATTTCAGAAATTACACTAATTATATAATTGTTGGGGGAGTGTAAATTACAATGAAATCTGCCAAACACTTGACAAGGATCTTCTGGGTTTAAAAAAAAAAAAAAAAATTGTGGCAATGGCCTTGATTCTGTTACAATTATGTGTGAAATCAGAAAGGGTGCTGCTTGCTTGCTTTGATGTATAGAGCAGAACTGTGTATGTGTTCAAAGACAAGCTCACATTCTTTTTCAGCTGCTTGCCCTTTTAGTCCTTTGAATATAAGCAGGCAGACAGCTTGAAGGAAATGAAGCTTTATGCAAAACAAAGGTAAATCAGGAGCAGTGATGAAAGAAAACAGAGGAAGTAAAAGATACTAATAACTTAATGGCATGTTTGGATGCATCTGCTTGTATAGCCATTTTTTTCTTTTGAGCTCAGAGGAAGTTACAGAAAACAAGGCATTTAAAGGTGCAATGAAAAATACAAGTTCTTACTCCCTCTCCCATACCAACGATCTGCTGCAGGGTTGTCCTGCCCTGCAGGTGTTGATGTTAATTAGGTAGAGCTCCCTAGTTTCCTGCACAAGACGCAGGACAGGCTGTTTGTTTCAATCACCTGGTGCCCTCTGATGGACAGAGAAGCCCAACTTCAGTGCCAGGCAGCAGTCCTGTTTCCTTTCCCCATTTTGTGAAGCTCTGACAATAGCTCAGAACAGAATATACAGAAATTTTGAAGGTGGTGGTGTCAGTCCTGAGTTTCTCAATTCACATCCCTGTTACTCTGGTTTGGGCAGGATTGTAACCCAGAGAGGATGGGAGAGGCTGCAAAAGTGAATGTCATGTCTGATTAGCAATCAACTCTGATTTTTTCTATTTTAATTGTATTATGTAAATAACCAGCATGTGTTACTTAGGTTATGGTGAACTTTAAAATGCCTTTTTCAGGATTAACCACAATGAGCGTTTAGAATTTCTGGGAGATGCTGTGGTGGAGTTCTTAACAAGGTAAATGGGGAATTCTTCACCTTTGTATGTTACTATTGTAGTGTTGTGTTTATTGAACTTTTCAGTGTCTACTTTCACTGTGTATGTTTGCAGTCCTGCCTGATATTTAGACCTGCACACAACTCTCTTGAAAATTCTTTCAGTGGTGATGATAAAACAAGGAAGATTACAAAATAAAAAGCTAGAGTTTCTGTTACACGGAGTGCGGTTTTAAATTGATTTGAGTTAGACATTATTCAGCTACAGAGAAGTTGAATTTTGTACCCTTTTTTTAAAGGAAAGATACTTTTCCTAGCATGCCATTTTGTTTCTGTGGGTTCCTTTTCGCTAGTTGCAAGGGAGGAGCATTTATGGGCACTGCTGAATGTGTTGCAGTTCTTCTATTTCCAGTTATTAGGGCTGTAGCTTTCGTAACAGCTTAAATAGTTAAGCACAAATGTAATTTACTCAAAAGTAATAAAAAAACCCCATGGTTCATGAAGAATTGCTCCAGTTTTGCCCTGAGTAGTCTGAAATCAGTGAACAATGCAGGCATATTATTAGGTATCTCCATTGTTCTACTTACCTGAGTAGTAGAGGCAAACAGGTTGCATAATATAAAGATTATAATCTATTTTCAAGTGCTTTGTTCTGCTGTTTTTAAAAGGGGAGTAATCTTGTTTACTGTTAATTTGCTCTTTAAGCCAGTTTGTTACATGAACAACAAAACTGCCTTTATATCTCTGTTCTCTACTAGCCATTAGCTATGTGATATTAAAAACTATTAGCCTATAAAGGTCTCCACTGCCCTTAAAACTCATGGCCTTTTCTCTCATACAACAGTACAGGCTGATAAGATGGAAGACCTGCTGATTAAAATGTCTTACATTTTTCATTGTCATTGTTCATCAACCATCAGTTCACTTTCTGAGCTAACTTTTGTCTCAATTCAGAAAAAAAATGAGCTCCATTTCTGTTCAATAGAGCATGTAAGCACCTATTTAAGTCTGATTTTTTTTTTCTACCTCTCTTAACTTCAGGTGTCTGCTGTTGTGAATTATGATGCTTGATTAGATTGCCTCTAAGTTTTATAGCAGTTTTTGTCCTTAAATAATCTTGCATCTCTTTGCATTTTCCTCCCTGTGTCCTGGGTTAATAATTAGTGCCAGAGAGTGCCTTAATTGTGGAATGTTGAAAACACTCTATGTGTTAACTTTTTTCAACATGAGTTAGATAGTCAGATATGAAGGTATCCAAAATTATTTATTCATTACTCAGATCTTGATGGGATCAGTGAATTACTTGTTTTGTTTTATTTCTCTTTTATGAAGTATCTTGCTATCATGATGACAAATACCATTAAAGGCTGTTAAAAGCCTGTGATACTTAAGTCTTTTTTTGTTGGTGGTTTGTGGTATAATGACTTCACACATTTGATAAATACTGTTGAGTTCTGTTCTTTGTTTTCATTAGCATCTGTTAAAGTACTTTAAGAAACTTGTATAAACAGATAGATATCCTGTTGGCAGCAGCATCACCTGAAAGCGCTGTGTACCTGCAACACGGAGTTCCTCAAGGCTGAGGCTTCCCTTGTGCTTTATTCCTCAGCATCCTCTAGGTGTCAGCTGTGCTGAACCTTCTGCTGCTGATAGACAGAAACCAGAGATGAGGGAACTGCAGGTTGTGGCAGGGATTTAGACAATATGTGCTGTCCAGTAGAGAAACAGCACTCTTCCTCCTCTGCTGCCAGTGCTATCCCATTGGATAGGATTGGGCATTGTTTGAATGTTTGTATCCTTACCTTACTTCAAGTTGAGTTCCACTTTGGCAAGGGACCCGTATTACCCACCAGGGTCTGAGGGAAAGGCACAGCTCTCTAGAGGTGTGTTGAGAATTTTCTCATTATTGAGGATTTTCTCACAGAAAATGGACTTGTGAGCAACTCTGCATTTGAGTTTGCAAAAGTATGAGTTTGCAAAAGGCACAAAGAACTCACAGACAGCACGACCTTCAAGATAAGAAAGTAACAACTCACGGAAGCACAGCATAGAACTTGCTGACTACAAGATGCTGACTACAGGCTGCTTTATACAAAACTAACAATGGACAATTATCAATTAGCTTTACTGTAAGCTGCATCATGATCAGAAAACGTGAACCAATCAGTTCTAATTTTTATGCGCGTGATATTAGCTACTAACCAATTATATTAGAACATGAGGCTCGTGATGTAACAAAGAACCTATATAAGCACTGTACTTAAATAATAAACTGGCTCATGCTGTTCATATTGATCATGGCATGGTGACCCGAAGCCCTCGCAACAGAGGTGCATGTGGTTCATCTTTAATCAAATGCTGACAGCATCTGATTTGCTTTCTGTTTTGCCAGTGTCCACTTATACTACCTGTTTCCCACTCTGGAGGAAGGAGGATTGGCCACGTACCGCACTGCCATCGTGCAGAACCAACACCTGGCCATGCTGGCTAAGGTACAGCTCTCTGTGTCTCTGGCTTTGACATCCATGGGTAGCACACTATGAGTGTCTGGACTGCTTCTAGGGGGAGCTGTCTGCTTTGAACATCAGTTTCTTTTCTGTGTTTTCTGTACAAGATTGGGGATGCAGGAACCCTTTTCAGTTTGAAAGTAGATTTTAAAGATAAAGGAGAACTTAGTGTTTTCTCCAAAGCATACTTTTGGGAAAAGTGATTTTTGTGGGCATAAATAGAAGTTTTTAGCCTGTGTTGAAGGTGTGCCTATACTTGCCTTTAATTTGCACTAGTAATAAAGCTGATAGTAGAACTTCAGTTTGATTCTTTTTCTTCACTAGTTGTTTATTAGAGGACTTTCTGATAGAATATGTAGGGAGAACATGGCAACAGGAGGTAGAAAAATTGGGGGGGAAAAATTTTATCTGCTCCATAAACTATGCAGTCATTTTCAGGTCCACTGTAGACCATCAGAGTTGTCAGAAGTATGTTAAACAGGGTTTTGGAGAAGAGTTGTGTTATCTCATAGGAAAAATTGAGATGCCTTAGAATTTTATTTAATTTAGTTCTGTGAATGACAGAGCTTTTTATGTTCCTATATATGATACTGGTGCGTGGTATTATGATACAGAAAGTTGATTAAATCTCTATTCATAAATAGATAGGTATTCCCTTATTAGTTCTTGATTTTGTTAGCTTTTTTTTTAAAGAAACAGTCTGAGACTTACTGATGTAATTGATTATGCTACACATGTGCATGCACTGTCCACTGTGTACTGCTGATAGGTTTCAAGTTCTTTTAATCTCCCCTCTCTGTAATCACACAGTGCCTTAAACAAGCATATCCAATCTTGAGATTTTGGCAAAAACTCTAGGATTTCTAACATGTCATCTTTTTGCTCATCTGTCAGGAGAGGCATAGGGTAGGCAGTAATTTTCTTCCACGTCTTTCTTTAGTAATTTAGATAAGCGTGAATTGATTGAAACATTTCATATCAGGGCTTTGTTTACAAATATGGCATTGCCTGACATTTGAATTCATGATACTATTTTTAAACCTGCATCAGGAAAGCTCATATATTCTTCAAGTCTGTTCACAGCCTTTATCATTGTACAAGGACAAATTTTAAAATTTTTTATTGCAGTATTTTAAAAAGTATTTATATGAGATACAACTCTAAATATTAGATATCTGTATATTCCCAATTTTCCAACTTACCCTTTGTTCCTCTCATGTCTTATATGGTGTTCCTGGTTTCATCCCCTGCAGTGTCATGTTGCAGTCAGTTTACTTAATATAATTCTCAGCTTCTCACCATCTCTTGAACTTGGGGAATGCTGTTAATAATTGAGGATCAAATGATGAGTATAAGATGTTTAAATTTTATATAAAAAAATTAATATTCTACTCTTAGGTTGACTCTAGCAAGTGCTCACTGTGCATTATAAAGTGTGATGGAACATTGTAAGTGGTAATTCAGTGTTCTGGAGCAGTGAACAGGCTGCCATTCATTGAAAATGGAAGACTCTTTTTGACAATTGAAAGATGTCTAAACCATACACCTCAAACAACTTCGTCTCCAGCTTTACCTCTTAAATATACTCTGGGAAGGATGAAGTTGAAAGTTAACAAGAAATTAATCGGTAGAAACTTACATCCAGCAGGGAAGAGCCTATTCTCATACAAACTTTGTGAGACGCACAAATCTCTTCTTTAAAAATCCCAATAATGGTTTTGTGTCAAAAAGATGAATATGTAAAGAGAATCTAGTAGCTCTTGCCTGCATTTCTATGGCAGAATTATCATATATTATAGAAAATATCTGACTTACTACCTGAGATTCTGACTGGGAATCAGAACTGTAGTTCAGGCAGCAGATGAATATTAATAATGCACTTTTGAAAGGAAGAAGGAAGCTAGGTGGCACTGCAGATTAAAATACTAGCCTTCTCTTGCAGTGCCCAGAGGATACCACCTGTTGATGGTCTTAGAGGAAAAAGCCAGATGCTTAATGGATTGTGTCTACCAGAGTTCCTATTCCTCACTGTTCTGCTTTAGCTTCTTCTTATAGGCAAAGCCTTTTCCTCAGCATTAACTCCTCTCCCTTAGAATGTCCCTTTGGTATCTCTGAAGGCTAATCACATGAGGACAAACTACCAGCAAGAAACAAAATACATTGCACTGTCTAGCCAGTATCAGGCTATTTTTCTGTCATGCCCTTGGACTGTCTCTTGAACTTATTCCTAAAATTTACCAGTAATGTTTTGGTCTGGCTTCCTTTGACATTTTGGTTTGATAATTCTAGTTTTTCTATGGTATCACACTCTAGTTGCTTACCTCTGATAAACACAGGAAATTTTTAATTTTAGCCTATGTCCGAACTGAAACTGTGGAGAAAAGCTTCATCGTTCCTTCAGACCTAGTAGCTGCATGGTAACAGCGTAACTGGACTTTAGTGACTGACCTGGTACTCTTGAACTTCTAAAGCCATGGTTTTATCTCTTTCTACGTGTTTTGCAGAAGCTGGAACTAGAACGATTCATGCTCTATGCTCATGGTCCAGACCTTTGCAGGGAGTCGGATCTCCGCCATGCCATGGCCAACTGCTTTGAAGCACTAATAGGTGAAGTGTTTGCATTTGTGTGTGCAGACAGTTATGTTTTATACATGTCTGTGTGCTGTGCTGACTGTGATGGAGGAGATATGGGCCTGTTGAGTAGTGCTAGTATGAGTAGGCAATAGTAAATCTTCTTGCATCATCTTTGTCTCTTCTCCTCTCCTGCACATGTGCCATGAGTATAAACACGATGAGTGTGTAGTACTACCATGAAAATCTCATCTTCAATATGCTGGCTCCCTCACGCTGAAGATGAAGCTGCTACATGTCACTGCAGAACTCCACCTCTCCTCTGCCAACATGGCCTGACACCTGCCCCCTGTCTGAGTGGAGCAGTTCAGTCACTGTGGCCTGGCAGAAGATGAGCAGGTTCACTGCTTCCAGTAGTGCTTGAACAGATCCGCAACCTCAGCCCTGAGTTTTAAACTGCGGCTTGCTTTCTGAATGCACCAGGCACTCCCAGCTGAGGCACCACTTCCTCTGTGCCCTGCTGGCCTTCTGTGAATTTGCAAAGTAAATACCTTTTAGTCTTTGCATTTATCGTACGAATAAAAAGCATGGCAATATACCGTGGCTGGTGTAATAAAGCTACCCTCTAGCTGAGGATGAAGGAGAGTTGTGTCCAGTTTGCTGTTGGGCACTGAGATGATGGTTAGTGACTGGCTGCACTGGTCTATAGGTTTATGTTGCAGAAGAAGTCAGGGCCTGACCACAGTTATCAAGCAGGACAGTGGAAATCTCATTGGTTAAATCTGTACAAGCTGTGTTTTAAATAGAGTATTTTTATGAACCTTGTTTGATTACACAAAGCAAGCTAAATCTCACTGGTTTGACTTCATATTCATTGAGATGTACTGTACAAGTTACTAGCTATGGGAATGGTTTAGACCTGATGCAGGTCTTTATGTACTATACAAGCTCCTAAAGCATTTTGTCCTGCTTTGAAAAATAGATCATAGTTGGCTTAGATGTCAACAGTTCTGTGCATTCTGCCTTGGGCCAGATTGCATTTCCTCTTATCAAGAAATAAGAGTTTTCTTTTTAACTCTATTTTCCTTTCCATAAGCGCTTTGATCTTTAATTTAAAAATAAGAAGCAAACAGAAGAGGAGCACTAGATATGTATCTGTGTCTTTGTTCATAGGCTTCAGCTCGTCTTGGATGTAGTGATGAGAACTATTTGGCAAGCACTGAGATTTGCTGAGAGAGCAGGCTTGCTGTTTAACCTCCAATACAAAGTTGTTCAGAAAGTTAATTGAGCAATAAGATTTTGTCAGTGCTGTAGCTAAAATCTGGGAGCTTATGAAGGTACTATAAAAGTATATGTGGGGTCTGGAACTCCTACTTGAGGCTCTTCTACAAAGTCTGGTGCTTCATCACAAAGTCCCTGTGATGAAAATAAAAAACAGAAGTATGAGCAGGCTGCTAGGACTTGTTTGAAATTCTGTGCTCTCATATTATTCCTCTGCAAGATCAATCTTATAAACCCCCAAACTGTTGTCCAAAGAGTCCAAAGAAAGTAGTTGACCTAGTGAGGAATCCAAAGGAAAGGTCAAGAGAAAGGGAAGGCAAATCATGTTCTTCCTGTGTGTGGAAACATGCGCTCCCTTTCTCTGTGTTCTTGATGTAGCCATGTATTCCATTTGCTTTTATGCTTACGATAACAAGTTTGAGATTTTCAGAAGCCTTCCTATAAAGCGTATTAAAGGACAAAGTGTTGATACTATATTTAAGAAGTGCCTGGGCAGATACAGAGTATATAGGATACACCCAAAAATACGATACTTTAACACAGGTTTTGCAGAGCTTGTTACTGATGGATGTGTGGAGAGGGCTAGTGAGGGCTGTGTGTGAACTTTAAAAAAAAAAAAATACTATAATCTCCAGAAATGGAGACATGCAGAAATGCTGTTTCCAGTGATATCGGGAAGACCTTGAGCTTTGCAATAGTCCTGACACATCGTTTATATGTGGAGTGTAATCTTGTTGGAAGTATAGAATAAGTGGCAATTACTTGCTAGTTATTGAAATGTATTTCATGGGTTTCCCTATCTGCAGATATTGCTGCTGTGGTTTATCCCCAGCCAGCAGCCAAGCCCCATGCAGCCTCTCACTCACTCCTCCACCAGAGGGATTGGGGAGAGAATCGGAAGGGTGAAAGCTGGAAAAGTCATGGGTTGAGATAAAGACAGTTTCATAGGGAAGGCAAAAGCTGTGCATACAAGCAAAGCAGAACAAGAAGTCATTTCACTGCTTCCCATGGACAGGCGGCTGTTCAGACATCTCCAGGAGAGCTGAGCCCCATCACATGGAATGGTGACTTGGGAAGACAAACACCATCACTCCAAACGTTGCCCCCTTCCTCCTTCTTCCCTGCAATTTACAAACTGAGCTTGATGTCATACAGTCTGGAATACCCCTTTGGTCAGTTTGGGTCACCTGTCCCAGCTGTGTCTCCTCCCAGCCTCCCAAGCACTCCCAGTCTCCTCCCCAGCATGGCAGTACAAGAAGCAGAAAAGGCCTTGGCTCTATGTAAGCCCTGCTCAGCAATAATAAAAACATCTCTGTATTATCAACCCTGTGTTCAGCAAAAATCAAAAACATAGCCTGGTACTAGTCACTGTGAAGAAAATTAACTCTACCCCTGCTGAAACCAGCACAATTGTATAGTTAACTGTTTACTGGAAAGTACTTTTGGAAATATATTGCGTCTAGGTTAATTTGTTTAAACTTTGCTCTTTGGGTATATAATTTTCTATCACTGATATAATTATTTCAGGTTTTTCTTTGCATTTTATGACTGTTGATTTATGCTGGTGTTTGATGTGCTTTAAATTTCTCCAAAAACACAGGTGTTGCTACAGGTATTTAAAAGCATGCTTTTAAAAATGAATGTGTTGGAGATGAAGAAGTCCAAGATCTTTGACTTCCCTGTGCTTAGTAATTTTCTAAGTACTAATTGCATTATTGACCTTTGGCATATTGGTCCCCTTATGTAGGAGCTGTTTATCTAGAGGGAAGCCTAGAAGAAGCAAAACAATTATTTGGACGTTTGCTCTTCAATGAGAAGGTATTTATGTACTTACATGATTTGATTTCTAGTTCAAAAATAATTTGATGTTCTTTCCTGTGCGTTGTTTTACTTAAGAATCACAAATGAACAGAAATACTACAGCTGTTGTATGTAGGTCCTGGAAATTGAATTAGGACAGCAAGCTGTACTGATTCAGGCAAAAAACTTGTGGTGTTTTCTCAGGAGTGCTGTGGGTTGCTTGGCTTAGGTAGGGAAGGGTGGGTGGTGTGGGAAACCTGACAGCTTCCGCTCAAAGTGCTGCTCTGAAAACAGAAATGGGTACTGCAGATCCAAGCATCAGGCTCTGAGGGAATGATGCACATGTAGAGCAACTACTCCTGTTTCATCAGTTAAATCATCCTACCCTAAAAGCTTTAAACATATATTTGGGGAAAAAAAAGGAGGGCATTTCTTTCAGCATTTACCCAGTTGCACAATTACAGTGTGCGAGAATGGATCAGGCTGTATCTCAGGTGGCTGTTATATATGTTATATATGTGCTGTATAAAGGTGAAGGGAAGTACCCACTGCTGAGACAGCACACACACATGGCAGTGGTGAGAGGATGAATTCTATAGTATTTTCCTTCCTCTGAGTCTGTGAAATGACAAAGCTTTTATTAGAAATAAAAGTATTTGAAAGCCTATTGTAACTCAGTGTTTATTTGCTGCTCAGTGGCTGTAGTGAAGGCAGCCTTTATGAAATAGAAGAAAATAAGTGGGGTTTTTTTCAATCCTTGCCTTTGGAGAAGTCAAACTTGCTACTGAGGAGTACTTGCAAATAAAGTTAGTCCTGAGGCTTAAACAAATCTTTTTCCTCCTTTAACCACTTTTTATGTGGTTCAAGGATTTTTCCACCTCTTTGACACAAGCTAATTGGGAGAACTACAGGCAGTTTGAACAGCAAATACACGATTTTAAAAATTAGTTTGCCAGCACTATTGAATTTGCAATAAGCAGAGTCAGCATCTGAAATAGTTCAGTATTTCAAGTAATGACATTTTATTTAGTACTGTGGAATTTGTTAAATGACTCCCTTGAGCATTAAAGGCATCTCTCAATGTTTGCAGGACCTGCGGGATGTATGGCTTAATTATCCACTACACCCACTCCAAGTAAGTGTATCCCTTTCTGTAATAAATTTCACAGCTCTGTTTTATTTTCAGGGATGCTTTTCAGTAGGTTTCCATTGTGATGACATCTCAGAAATTGTACTAAAGAGTAGCCAAAGGAATATATATATGTTTTCCTTTGTGTTTGGTTTGTGATTTGTTTGTTTGGTTTTTTTAAATAAGTAGTGAGTTTCTGCCTCTCTTGAGTCATTCACCTTTCCTTGGCTTATGTTTGTTATATAACTGTGCCTATACAATAAATCCAATGAGAAGTAACATTTTGACAGCTTCTTGTTTGTCTTCTCTAAGTTGGGAGAAAAGGGTGCAAAAACAATCTATGTACATATTTTCTTAATGGGAAATTAGGACTGAAATCTTAATAGTAGGAAGGCACGTTAACTGAATTTCATAAGAGTTTTGATTTTGATTCTGTTTTGATTTTTTGTGTTTGTGTGTGCCTGTGCAGTGATAGTGTGGTTGTTTCAGTGATTCCAGTAACTTTAATACCACGTAAACACTAAAATTGTGAAGGTGTCTGAAGGCTAATTTATCCTCCCTGTATCAAAGGATACAAATTCACAAGTTGTCAGTTTATGAGGCTGGAAGTTGGGAGATTGATTTCCCAGTCCATTCTCCCTGACTGAATTCTGGGGGCAGACGTAGAGCAAGTCACAGAGCCTCTCTGCCCTGTAGCTCCTTGTCTTCAGTGCAGGAAGGAGTGCTTCAAGAGCAGCAATGAGTGCATAGCCAAGATCTTCAGCAACAAATCAGTGCATGTGAAGAATTTTTACAACCACATCCCTCTGAGTGTAAATACAAAAGACTCTTAACAGGAAGATAACCTTTTGAGATTCAGCACCAGCTATCCTGCGTGCTGGCACAAGCTCCAAAGAAGATTGTTCTTATTCTGAATTTCTTTATTTTATCTTACTTTATTTTAACCTTTTCGTCTCTGCTTTCACAAAGAAGATTTGCACTCTTCTTGGAGATTAGCAACAGTCAGAGTATGAAACTTATAATTTCTTACCACTACCTTAACTTCTGTGATGAAAATTATTTTCTTCCATATCCCAAAACCATCCTAGGTGGTTTTGCCAGCAAGTGAAACACAGGCAGCTCAGGCTGCCTTTTGGGCACAGCTAGCCTGAAAAAATTTAAAAATTATTAAAAGTCACTGGAACAATATACCGAATGAGATCCCAATTAATAAAAAAAAGCTCTGAGTAAGATAACAGAGTTGCAGACCTTCAGCTCTGTGTATTTGTCAGTAGCCAAGTCTGTAGAAATGGTTCTGAAAAAATATTTAGTGATCATCTGGATACATATGGACTCTTTAGATAGAGTCAACATGTAAAGACTCTTGCCTTTCAAATGAATAGGAAATTTTAGGAGACAAAAAAGCATGTGGTAATGCAGATGATACTGTCTGCTGGGTTTCCTGAGACGCTGTTGGAAAGACAGTCAGGAAAGGTTTTAAATTTTTTTTCTCTTTTTTTAAGAAGCAGTAAAAAAAAAGTAACTCCAGTAAAAACTGTCAGTCCCTACAAGATTTAAAGGAATGGCTGAAACATAAGAAATGGAGCACAGGAGTGAAATGACCACATCTTGCAAGGAATGGTGATCACTGGCAGATTTCCCTTGGGATCTTTGCTAAAGTACAGGCTGTTCTCATTGACAGCCCGGGGAAGAGTATGAGCAGTGAGGTGGCAGTTTGTTGACAATACCAAATTATTCCAGGTAGCAGGGACAACAGCAGACTGAAGAATTACACTTTGGTTGTGAGAACACAAGGGTGACTCACTGTGGAATTAAAAAAAGCAGATGAAATTCTGTGTAGGTAAATAGAAAGGACTGAGCACAATGAAGCAAAAAGCAGTCTCAGCTCCACATGCAGCTGAACTCCAAAATTACAATTATCACCCAAGTGTGGGATTTTGGTGCAAGGATATGTAGCTCTATGAAAATGTGAACTGAAGGCTCAGTACAGAAAAAAGACAAATTGAATGTAATCAATTATTAAAAAAGGGGCAGACAGCAAACAAAAAATAATCTCAATGCCACTTTAAAAAGATGTGGCTATTCTTACTTTTCTTTTATGTATCCTCTTCTGGATAATTCCTCCTCTAAGTCATTACTGTACCAAAGAGATGCTCAGAATGGCTGGATGAAATGCTTAAGCCATTTCCCAGCTCCACAAAGGCCTTTGACAGTGTCACCACATCAAGGACATCAGACAAGAAACTGATAAGAAAAGATACTGACCCAAAGCAATAATTTTAATTTTCTTGTGTTAGTGTGCTCTTTTGAATTTCATATACAAAGTATTTATTCTTGATTTTTGATACTGAAGGAAAGTGGGAGAAATTGATTTGGGTTTTGTCTCATCTTGATATGCTGTCAGTCTGCCAGCCCTATTAGTTTTTTAATCTCTCGTTCAGTTGCAAACAATGTGATAATGTTAGAAAATGCAGAAATGTACAATTGTACCTGTTTTGTGAAAGTCTGTATTGTATGCTATCCACATGTAGAGACATGTAAGTGATCTGTTAAATGCCTCAGCTGTTAAAAAGGCATACATCAGAGCTCATCTCTTCTTTGAGTGGTAATTATCCAAGACCAAAAGGCAGAGGAAACTTGGTTTTCTCAGTTCAGCTGTCCATAGAAGTTGTTCATTGTATTCTTTGCCCTTGACGTAGAGAAGGCTTGCTTTTCTCTAAAAATTTCTGCAGCAGTCTGAGTTGGTCATTACTTGCACTTACTTCCTTTTTCTTGCAGCTGCAGGAGTCCAATACTGACAGGCAACTCATTGAGACCTCTCCAGTTCTTCAAAAGCTTACAGAGTTTGAGGAGGCAATTGGAGTCATCTTTACTCATGTTCGGCTTCTAGCACGTGCCTTCACTCTGAGGACAGTAGGCTTTAACCATCTGACCCTGTGAGTACATAGCAAAAGTCCTCATGTAGCTCTGTTGGTCCTCCTGTTAGAGCATTCCAGATTGCCTTGTTTGTAAACAAACTGTTACATCTGTTTCTTGGAAGAGAATAGAGCAGCTGTGTTCGCAAGCCTGCCTGGTTCAGTGTGCCACCTCTGACAGTAGTCAGTAGCAAATACCTTGGGAAAGACTGTAGAAGGTGTTGGAGATCTATCCTGGTGTTTATTTTGAGCCTTCTGCATCAGTGATACTTGTACATCACTCCTGAGACAGTAGTAAAACATACCTGGAGGTACATTGGGGCAGAGAAAATAAGTAAAATTACGCTCTTTGGTCCAAGTACAGCGCTTGTGTTCTGTTGCTTGCAAAGCTGCCAGGCCCTGTTTTCAAGCAAACAGTATTATAGAATATGCTGAATTGGAAGGAACCCATCAGGATCATCAAGTCCAACTCCTGGCCCTGCACAGGACACCCCAGGAATCACACCATGTGCCTGAGAGTGTTGTCCACACACCTCCTGAGCTTAGACAGGTTTGGTGCTGTGACCATTTCCCTGGGGAGCCTTTCTAGTGTTAAACCACCCTCTGGGTGAAAAACTTCTTCCTAATACCCAACCTAAACCTCCCCTGACTCAGCTTCTTGCTGTTTCCTTGAGCCCTTTCTCTAGTTATGAAAGTGAAGAGATCGGTAGCTGTCCCTCCACTTCCCCTCTGCAATGAGGTCTCCCCTCAGTGGCCTCCAGGCTGAACAGACAAAGTGACCTCAGCTGCTCCTCATAAAGCTTCCCCTCCAGACCTTCACCATCTCCATTGCCCACCTTTGGACACTCTCTAAGAGCTTAATGTCATCTTTATATTGCAGCACCCAAAGCTGCCCCCAGCACTCGAGGTGAGGCCGCCCCAGAGCAGAGCAGAGGGGACAATCCCCTCCCCTGCCCGGCTGGCGATGCTGTGCCTGATGCCCCCCAGGACACGGCTGCCCCTCCTGGCTGCTGGGGCACTGCTGACTCATGTCAGCTTGCCATCAACCAGGACCCCAGGTCCATTTCCACAGTGCTTCTCTCCAGCCTCTCATTCCCCACTCTATACACACAACCTGGGTTGCCTTGTCCCAGACGGAGAATCTGGCATTTGCCCTTGTTAAACTTCTTATCAGTGGTTCTCCTCTCCAGGATCTTGTATGAGTTTAAACCCTGATCCTTTTCTTTCTTGTGAATGGGCAGACATTTTTCTCTGTCGAAGTCATTGCATTCATTAGTTCACTTTCTTAAAACAAGTTTGAGGTAGAGATATATCCCGTTACAGATTTGATGTCAACTGCTCTTCTCCTTCATTTAGTCTGTGATCTGTGATCTAATGATTGCATTTATTTGTAGCTATCACAATTTGCTTTTTGCCTGTAAATTGGTGTTACTACAGTAATGAGCTGTGTTTTCATCTCACCTGATTAACACTGAAAAATTGTCTTAAATGTGTTTGGAAATGAGCAAGGCTCACTTTCAGATCACTCTTCATTTTAATTTGTGTGTGCATGCTGGTTTTGGTTTTTTCCTCACTGAGTGCTTATTGATTTTGCTGCATTGATGTCTCATTTTTCAGAGGCCACAACCAGAGGATGGAATTCCTGGGTGACTCCATAATGCAGTTGGTAGCCACAGAGTATTTATTCATACATTTCCCCGATCATCATGAAGGGCACTTAACGGTGAGACTGCCATCAATCATATTCTCCATAAGAGCAAGAGTGGGATGGAGACTGAAATTATCAGAACAGCTAGTGAATTATTTGGAGTTTGATTAATAAAAGAAGCCTCAGCAACCACTACTCTTAATAAGGCTTTGTTAATTTTAAGTCATGAGCACTGCAATGAATAGAAAATGGTGATTTATGAGCCCACTGCAATAATTTCTGTTCAGTCTGGGAAATGGATCAAAAATTTTAAAGATATCTGCGAGGAAATGGAGGGCTAAGACTAGTTCTTTTTTAAAGATAGGTGTCTTAAACCATTTATTTAAATAGATGTATCACGTGACTTTTTTTTGTTCCTGACTTCTAGTCTGTTGAACTTGCACACAGGCAGGGTTATACATCCTGATAAAAAGTTTTTACCATTTATTTTGGTCTGGTTTTCCTCTTGTCTTCTATCTGGAGCTCCTGTGGTAGCTTTTGAATTTAGTTTAACTATCGTTATAATCCTCTGTTGATTGCTATAGCCTTTTAGCCTCTTATCTGGGCTTAGAACAACTCCGTTTGGAGATCTTTCACCGATTTATAGTACTTCAAACACAGTGTGGTAGTATATGTAGTTTTTTCCTGATTGATTCATTTAGTACTGCAGCTGGAGAGTTGTGGCTTTGTTTGCGAGTAACAAATTTTCTTGGGCTTACTAAATTTTTTTAGTTTACTTGAACAACAAGGCAATGTATCAGGAATGTGAGTCGAGTTTTCTAGTTAAAGTTAGGATGTAGCCTAATTTTAGAGTGGTTTCCTCAGATCAATAAAGGGATGGCAATACTAAGTCTCTAGCAGGCCATGTGTTATCAAGAATATGATTCTTGAATCTTTTGGGCTAAAGCTGTTTACAAGGAAAAAAAGGTACATGCTGTGACTAAAACTTGAATTTTTCTTCACCATTTCTTAAGTCTCAGTTACATTTGTATGAATTCTTCTGCACCATTCAGGAGACAGGATATAAAGCCTGGTGGAATTTTTGCTTTCTACATGACTTCTAAGAATGTAGGCATCCATGGTGTTATAAGATAACTCTTGCAAGAACTGTTTGGCCAGGAGGATATGAAATGTTGCTGTTAATGGGTCTAAATACTCAGAACAATAATTCGAATGTCTTTGTGTTGCTTAATGTAATCATTAGTGAGTTGGAAAGTACAAGTTGCACACTTCAGTTTTTAGGCAAAAGTGCAAAGTTAGAGTGGAGTGGATGCTGAAAACACATAAAGATATGAAGAAGTAGGCAATGACTAAAATAAAATTTGGACTCTGGAGATGTGCATATAGAGAAAAAAAATGTCCTAAAGTGTTTTTAAATTTGAGGACAAATTAAATGAGACATGTGAGAAAGAAGACTGATAAAGTGGAGTCTGAAGAGAAACAGCAAACACTAAGCTCTTTCTCCTGTCACCTGGGAACATACTTAAATTTGAAGTAATAGTAGAACATCAACTAAATGGTGTCTGGTCTGTTGAGGGCAATTTTGGTC
This sequence comes from Pachycephala philippinensis, assembly GCA_013397055.1. Classification (NCBI taxonomy): domain Eukaryota; kingdom Metazoa; phylum Chordata; class Aves; order Passeriformes; genus Pachycephala; species Pachycephala philippinensis. The sequence goes on from VWZT01001730.1 coordinate 870,015, forward strand.
AAGGATTCCACTTGACTGGCAATGCAGTGGCTTCCCCATGTGGAGTGATTGCTTGTGGAGAGATGCCTGCAAATTAACTATATTTAAGGAAAAGAAAGGAGCACCTAGTCTCATCTACATACTTGGAGATAGCCAAATAATGTTCCAGAAAAGAAACTGACGTTTTGTTGGATGTTAGAAGATACAGCTTCTCCAGTATTGGATTACGGATACATTCTTCTGGTACAGTCATGAGTGGTAGGTACTATGCTGGGTGAAGATGGAAGAATTAGAAAAAAAACTGCTTTGTAATTAGAGTCAAGCTCCAGTTGGGCATATCATGTGTCACAGCGTCTGCAGTGATGCAGGCTGTGTGTTACCGGAGTAGAGACTAGGTCTAAAAATGCCGCTGGAAAGGCACAGGGACTGTGTCTTCTCTGTATCATCAAGGGGAATTTAATTTCTTGCCAGATCACACTTGTAGAGGAGGCAAATTCTAATACAGAGCAAGTTGATAACCACAGTGCTAAAAGGATAACTGGGGTTTTTTTCTATCTGTAATTCTCTGGGTAGTGTGTATGTTGCTCTTTGTTTTATGATACTACTAATCATGATTATGGATCCCATCAAAATAAATAGTCTGCAAAGGCAACAAAAGAAATCTTTCTTCTTCCATTACAAGGAACAGATTTTTGTCATGGGACACTGCAGTTCTGTCTCATAGGTCACATATTAGGATATTGTACTTAGGGTACTTAGGATATTGTTGGGGAAAGTATAGTTTATTTACCTTAAGGACTTCAAAGAATTTTGAAAAGGAACAAATAGAAAATGAGTTTAAGCAAAGGTTAGGGAGGCAGGTAATAATGCTATCTGCAGTCTGCCTAGTTTACGAAGATCAGGTTGTGAGTATCTGCTTCATACATCATTGACAAATTATGAACATACTGTTCTTTATTTATCTGTTGTGAGAGATGAAGTATCAAGTGCAGCAAATAAATCTTTATTTTTCATAAGCCCAGTTGACGTGCTGGAGCCAGGTAGCATATAACTTGGATCTAATAAGCTGAGCAAATACGATATGGAAGACAAAGAGAGAAAAAAATGTGTGTGCAGCATTTCAACTCTAGATTGCACATGAACAGTGGAAAAGAGACATTCTTTACTTCTCACCCCTAACTCCTATAGTAGCTCTAATTTCTTTGATGCTATTCCATTTAAAGCAAAAAAGCAAGCAAACGGGAAAAAAGCTGACCTTGGCAAAGGTTCTGAAATTCCAAATACTCCTTTAAACTGTGTGGGATTATATCTTTAGTAGAGCTCTATGTTTAAGTAATCTGCCTGGAGCCAAGGTTAAGTATTTTGGGGACACATCCTTGACGTTGTCGTAATATGGAACATGTTAGGGCAGATCCTTGTCAGGGATGCATTGGCTCAGCTGTGCTGCCTTCCAGCAGAGCAAATAGTACATGCAGGCTGTCCAACTGCATATTTTTTGCTCTGGCCAAAGGAATGGTGCAGCTTCCTATTTATCTCTTATTTGGTGGACACTGGGGACTGTTCCATGGACTCCAGAGTATTGTTTACTTACACTTATGTGGGAAAATGTATACAACTATGTATTACTTAAACTAGGAAACTGCAGATTAACTGAGAAATTGCAGGACTCATGAAGAGATGGTACGTAACTGCAAAGAAGCTACAAACGAGCATTTTAAATCCATGACATATATTCAGAAGTAATGTGTCCATAGAATAAATAAAGATTGGTGAGAAGAATTGAAACAAAAAGAAAAATCACCAGTAGAAAGAATGACACTGTGTGTGTTTTTATATAAATCACTTGGGATGTCCTGAAACAAAATGTCAGTAAACTGACAGAAGTGAGAAACCTCAAGGATAAAAGTAACTTTTTCTCCCCAGCTCTCCTACGTTTTGTAGTTTGTTATTGGTAATTGTTACTATGGAATGGAACTTCTTTCTTTTGCAGCTGTTGAGAAGTTCTTTGGTGAACAACAGGACACAGGCCAAGGTGGCAGAAGAGCTGGGTATGCAGGAGTTTGCCATCACTAATGACAAGACAAAAAGACCTGTAACTCTTCGAACTAAGACTTTGGCTGATCTCTTGGAATGTGAGTTAATTTGGTTATAATAACTTAATACTTAATGACTTCCTTTTCCTTGGGGCTTGTTTAAGAAAGCCATTAGAAATCCCCTAAATCACTATTAAAAATGTATGTTCAGGTTTCCAAATGAATTATGCCTATACCTCTGAAAGCCAGATTTTTGAAGACTAGCCTAGATTTTTGAAGTCTGTATGAAAGCATGAAGGAGGCGTAATTGCAGATAGAAAGTTGAAGGCTTAGAAATTAAGGGGTCATGATGACCAGGTCAAAAGCATGTCTTCAAAGTTAAAGCTTAGACTCTGAGTTGAGCTATTTAGCAGCAGTGTCAGTGTTTAATTAATATGTTCTTGACACTGTTGGAAGACAAAGTAGTTCCTTCAGCAGGTGAATATTTCTGTGGTTCATTTGTCTGCATTTCAGGAGGTTTTAAAATAGTCAATCCACAAGAGGGAAGACTACATGGAAATGATTTTTAGTCCATTTTTGGAAGTTTGTGCTACCTTTTTTCCAAATAAAGTGGAAACAGTGATAAATATTCTGCAAAGAATATAAATCCCTATCTTCTATATGTCAATGTATTTTGCAAGCCATTCAGACCACTTGGCTTTTGCAAAATCCTGTAAGCAAATGGAAATAGCACACAAAAAGGAGTGATTTATATCTAAATTATTTTATGGTACCCAGTAGTGATTTATTTGTAAGTATTCATAGTCTCCTGGTTAAAATGTGAGATTAGGAACAGTGTTGTTTCTAGCACTTTAAATGACTGGGTGGATTTGGGTAAATCACTTAATCTCTTGGTCAACTTTATTTTTTTTTTCCTGCATATGCAGGATAATACCCTCATCAGATCAGTGCTCTGAAACGTAATTGAATATGGCCTTAAAGTACTCACAGATACTTGTTTCTAAAAGTGCAAGCCAATAATGTTCTCCTTGGATGAATGACAGTACCTTTTTTCCCTCCCAGCCTTTATTGCTGCCTTGTACATTGATAAAGATTTGGAATATGTTCACACTTTCATGAATGTTTGCTTTTTTCCACGGCTAAAGGTAAGATCAGTCAGTTTCCTACTTTCCTGCCACTGTGTTTTAACACATTGTTGCATTCGAGACTCTTACTACAATCTCTCAATCGTAAAAGCATCTTTGTGGACTTCCTACAGGAGTTTATTTTAAATCAAGATTGGAATGATCCTAAATCTCAGCTTCAGCAGTGCTGCTTGACCCTCAGGACAGAAGGAAAAGAGCCGGACATTCCTCTTTACAAGTAAGAACAGGCATCTTATGGATACCAGCTAATTGTAAATCTTCCTTGAATATGGAGCCAAATGTGATTCTTCACCCTATATTTTTCCCATAGTTTGTTTGTATTGTCATTATCCAAGCCCTCTAGTCTCTCTTTGTCTGAAGATGGAAAATATTGAAAGCAGTGTTTTCTAAGGTTTAGGTATTTTAAGCCATTACAAGGAAGAGTTCATAAACATTTTACCTTTACAGTTGTAAGAGAAATATAGTTTTCATTTTGGAGTGGAGTATTTAATTGGCGTAATTCTATATTTGTTTTTCTTTAAATGTAAGGAATGGCAGTATTAAATGAAAAGAGTTAAACAAATGCCTGTTTTGTTATGAGGTCAAGATACCTCCATTCTAATCTCAGTTACAGATGAAGTTTCTTGACATTATTACGCAAACATAAAAATCCCTTATGTTACACCTCCTGGTTATAGGCACTGCTTCTCATCCACAGTCAGGCACTGAAGGGCAGCACAAGTTTTGGACACTTTTGCTGGGCAATTCAGCTCACAAATGTTCCCCTTTCCAATGATAAAGAGCTCAAGGCAGTGAACCTTTTAACTTGCACACCTCAGTTGCATACCTGAGGCTGGATGGATAAATCTCCCTTTTAGCTTTCAGTTGCTAAATAGTGTAGTAGGTGCATCAAAGAGGTAATAAATAATAAACCTTAGGCTGTATATTGCATCCATATCCATTCAATTAATGTAGGAAAGGGTGCAGTATTAGCCCCCAAAAGAAGAGATAAAGCTGTGAAAGTTCAAGGCTTGTGTTGTTGGGATTATTATATCAAAAAGATAGGAAGAATGAAAGTGTCAGTGCATTTGTCACAGGTACTGAAGTAAGGTTTGCAATACAAAGTAGCAGTTCGGTGACAGTGACACACACTGCGCTCCAGAAGTGCCACCCCTTTAACACTGCAGCCGGTGCTCTGCAGGTCTGACTCCTCCTCTGTGTGTCTGTGTGAAGGTTCAGGGCTTTGTCTTGAGTGAGGGGGATGAACACAATAAAAACAATTCCCCATTTTTGTAAAAACCACTTAGTATCAAGTACCAAATGTTTGTTTTGTTTTGCTGTGATGATAAATTGATTTTTATAGTACAGCTCAGACCTAGTAATACACTGTTATCTTCCTATTATCTTGTTAAATTCCTCTTCTTGGGGTTATCTATTTCACTGCAGTCAGTACTATTGCTTTTAAATTTAGGGTGGGTTTTATTTGCTCTTGTCACAGTGCACAGAGAGATAGAGTACTTTAGTTAGATACTTTAAAAATTGATGTGAAATTCGTGCTCCTTCTAAAAAGAAACAAGGTAGTGGACAGAACTTGATCTGAGAGTGGGGAGAGATTTGGGACAGCAGTAAGAAACTGCAAAAGAAGCAATTCATTGCACATCTGGGGAATTACCTTTTCCCTTTTAGATAGTTGTTGATGTATGTCCTAGACTTTAGGTCAAATGGAAAGTTTGTTTTGTGACAAACTAACTTTTCAAAGCTGATGGAAAATTTCTTTGTACTGTGATAATTCAGTATAGAGAGCTACCGTGTCTAATACAAAGTCCTTATAAAACCTTGCTACCTGTAAAACTCTCAGAGACTAAACTTTTAGTACACACATAATTGTATGGGTGTGTTTATTTGCAATTGCACAGCTATGCACAATTTATTACTTTATTACAAGTGTTTTCACAGCGTTTGAATGCTTCATGTTATAGGTTGCATTTTTGCTTATAGGTTAAATAAAGTTTTAATTTCCATGTGGTGCTCCTGAGTGAGCCTGGAGGCATTAATGTGATCGATATAAATACTGTTCTGGTAATCTCTGGGTTAATGTGATCTATACAGACATCCTTCAACCCTTGCTCTACATTTTGCATTAATTGCACTGTGTGTATTGAACAGACTGAAAGCTTGGTGATCTATGTGCCACAAACAGATTCTGTGTTTTAATACTCCCTGCTTGAATAAAATATTTCTTCTTTCAGGACCTTGCAGACAGTGGGACCTTCTCATGCCAGGACATACACAGTAGCTGTTTACTTCAAAGGGGAAAGAATAGGATGTGGTAAAGGCCCAAGGTATAGTAAAAAATTAATCACAATGTATTAGAGTGTGGTGGTGTCCAAAATGACTAGCCATGGAGACAGACAGTTGTATGGTTTGCCTTAGAAAAGGAAAACTGTAGAGCCTTCTTCAAACTTTTCCTAAATACTTCAGGTATTTAGGAATACCTGAAGGGTTCAATGTAGGTAAAATTTTGGATCTTAAGCTTACTTTGGTGAACTTGCCTTCAAGGTGGCTAGCAATGCTAACTATTAGTGGCTCTCAGACTAGAAAATGCAGAACAGTTTTCCAGGAAATAGTGTCTTTATTTTGGGATTTGCTCCTGGATTACTATGCAATTTACACTGGCAAGTTAAACGAGTGCCACACTATTATGGAATTTTTTTTTTCTGAGGTTTCTGCTTCTAGGCATTTTGGAATGGTTCTGAGGGTTCAAAGACTTCAACCAAAAGCCTAATTTTATGCTACCAAATTTGGTGGTGGTTATAAAAATATCATTGCTTTTTTTAACATTCACGCATCTGTGATTTTGTTCCTTTTTTCTCTCAAGTAAAAGCAAATACTTTAGTGAAGAATGGACTGGAATATTTTGTTATTGTTATTGATCTAAGTTAAAAATATTCTACTGGAGCTATAGTACTATTGCTCACATATTTATGGAAAGGCTGTTATATCATGCAGTCTGGGAATTACTAGCTGCTGGTTATCCAAAAAGTTTCATTACAAAAGACTAGCTGATGCTCCACTTTGTCAGAAACTTTAGTTTATTCTGTATGGTTTAGATCTCATGTAACATGTTTTTGTTCGGCTTTCACAGTATTCAGCAAGCAGAAATGGGAGCTGCAATGGACGCACTTGAAAAATGTAAGATATTTGGGCAACAGAATTTGTACTTTATTTCTTCGTTCTTTAGTGAGGCAAGGTGCAGGTTTTGTGGGGGATAAGTTCTGAACAGAACACATATGTTAAGTGCTGTCAGCTTCTAAGCAGCAGGTTTTCCTCTTAGTACCTTCAAGACAGTTTTGTAGCAGTTGAAGCTAATATGATCCCAACAGGTATTTGTTAAATGGAGCTGATCAGCTACAGAGGATGCAACTTACAGGGAACCCTGTGCAGTAAAGTTTTATTGAGGTTTTCCATGCTTAAGTGTGCAGTGGGATGAGACTGCATAGTCTCTGATGCTTTGGTTGTCTCACCCTTTAATTTAGGAGAGGAGGAAAATGTGACCTTAGAAAATAAAATTTGATCTCAGATTATCAGTGGACTAGGTTAAAATCTAACAGGCAGATCCCCAACAATCTAAATCGATATTTATCTGTCAAGAAGGGCTAATATCAGCTGCAGATCCATGGATCTGTGTACACATCTCTCTAAATTATGTGCTGCATAGCCAGCATGGGAGCAGTCCTTCATTGAAATCTAGTCTCAGATAAGAATGAGTGTGGGCAAGCTTCTTATATGAAATAACTTTGATCAGTTGGGTTAAAGTGACAGGTGTGGGTGACCTGTAGCAAGTCGATTACTAGCATTTTGTGCAGCAGAAATTCTCTATTGAGAAGAACATGGGAAGTCCATTTTTTTCATTTCATTCAAAGGAAACACATGCAGTTCCTCAGATGTCAAAGGTTTTTAATCTGTTATCTCTGCATCTGGAAATTCAAGGGCGTAAAAAATTCAGAAGGCAATGAATCTCTGTAGTTCAGATATGTTTTTATATCTGCTAAGCATATACTTCTCACCACCAGTAAATTTGACAAGGAGAAAAATGTAACTTCCCTTCTCTGCTGAGTATCTGCAAGATGTTACTGAAGTTTTTTTGAGTGAATTTTCTTGTGACAGTATCACCACTCAAGAGAGCTGTGAGTTTCGTGGCCTATCAATCCAAGAACTTCACAGCTCTCTTCTGACATACATACTTCTTTAAATACCATAGACCTCTAGAGGTCTGTGCTCCTGCTGCCCTTCAAAACAGAGCCAACTTTCAAGTTATTCTGTGCCTTGCCAGTCAAGTTTTGATTATCTTTAGGGATGGAGGTTACACAACTCTTAAGGGCCCCTGTTCTCTTATGTATGTGGTTGTGGAGTGGAGTTGTTTGGTTTGGTTGGTTTGTTTGCTTGTTGGGATTTTTTAATGCGTAAGTAATTAATTTCAAGTGAAAGTCGTTTTCATATACCTGTTCATGTGATAGCCATGATGAATTTGTTACATGCATTTCCTTCTTACCATCCTAAACATATTAGAACAGGTTGCTACCGAGCCGAGTTCTTAAAGAATCGTGTTATAGGCACAGTGCTGAAAATCTGATTTTCATTTTATGGGGCACATGAGCAACAAAATATCCCAGAACTCCATTAAACAAAGCACTAGTGTTTTTAAAAACAACAGCAATTTAAAACCAATTTTGTTTAGATTGCTTTCTGGTTTAAATAAATATACTCTCCTATGCCCAAGTTGTAAATAACTGATGAATAAACCTTTTATTCCTGTAGTATATATAATAAAGGGCACAAATTTCACTGGCCAATAAAACAAAGCAGTAGAAAGCTATTCTGCTCTACCACAAACTCCTGCAGTTTATGTGGCTTCTGCACCGTATTCTCTAGCTAAGAATCCATGCTGCCTGGGACACAGAAAAAAGAGGAAAAAGCTTGGTGCCAAGGTACTCCTTGCTGAGAAGTCTCAGCTGAATTCTCTCTCAATAGCCAGTGACAGAGAGAGCAGCCTTTTGCCAAGACATCTACCAAATTTGTTTATGGCTTTAAAGGTCAGTGCAGTAGCCTTTTGCATTCATCTCAGACTGGATAGGGAGCCAGTGCTGATCCCAGAACTCTGTGTGATCCCAGCAGGATTTACCACCACCTGCAGCCTGTCACATACTCCACACCCCTTTGTTTTCTGACTGGGTGGAGGATGCAGGTCTCCACAGCACAGACACATGTGAATGTCAGCACCCTGGTCGTGGAGAAAACATCACATTCTGTGAGCAGTGTGCTAAAGTGAGAGAAATTCTGTTCAATTATATAAGCTGTTCTTAACAGTCTCAGTTCCAATGTGTACCTGCATATCAGCCAATGGACAAATGCCTGAAAGCAGAAGCATCCATCTCCCCAGCTATTTCTCCATCACCTCAGCTTTGTCCAGTCTGTTTTAGGCAGTCTTCACTCATCCATGCTCTCAGACTACGCTGAGGGTGTCTTCTGGTACACAGACGAGCGTTAACTTTTTCAGGAACAAATTTTATTGCATTCCATCGTGCTACACTATTACTTTCCCATTAGGATCCCTGCTATAATGTGGGGCATATAGTCGATGCTGCATGGTCTAAAACAATAATGAAAATAATGGAAACATCTGTACAATGCTTGAAACCAGTGGCTCATACTTTTCGGAGTGAGAACAAGACAAAAAACCCTGACAACATTGACAGTGGTTTCACATTCATTTTTCAGTATCAACCACCTGTTGCTAAGGGAACAGAATGTAAAATCCAGGTAATACCTGGCCGTGTTGCTATACCAGGATTTTATATTTTATTTTTGTGAGTGTATTAGATTTGGCAGTGCTTTGTAGCAGGAGAAACAGATGTAAAGAAATCATAAAGAAACCTAAGTCTTATGACACAGTCCTGGTTTACTATGTATTATAAGAAATAAATGAGTAAAAATGGTAACAATGTTGTTCCTCCCTACCTCTAATAACATCAAAGTTTAAAACAAAAAAAGCTGAGGCTTTCTCTGTTACCAGTTTGTTTATTAATGTAAAATATTTCTCCTTGTGTCAGATAACTTTCCCCAGATGGCCCATCAGAAACGGTTCATTGAACGGAAGTACAGACAGGAGTTGAAAGAATTGAGGTGGGAAAGAGAGCATCAAGAGAGAGAGCCAGAGGAGACTGAAGAAGCAAGGAAATAAAAGGAGGGCACAGAAGCAGTGGCATATTTACTTACTTAATAACTCTGACTGTGGCCTATGGAGACCTAACCTAGTTTCTTGCAGATGATGAATGAAGAGTGCCTGTTGATATCAAAAAGAAAATTGTAATATCTTCCTTAAAATGTGTGCAACTATAGTATTTCTTTAGTTTGGTTTTAAGTTTGGCTTTTTGATAAGATTTGGGTTTAAATCCTTTTAATTTTTATGAAAAGTTGTTGATTATTTTTATTATTTTTACTGTCTTGTATGAAGTAATAAAGTATTAATTTCAAAAGCTAATAGGAGGAAAAGCTGTTTAACCATTGTCTCCTATGTCTAAGTGCTGTGTTGTCAGTGACCAGCAAAGTTACTGCATGAACTCTGCTATGGGGGAGGAAAGTGTTATGAGAAACTAATGCAGCTGAGCACTTAAGCATGTACCTAACCTAAGTTTTGCAGCTAAATTTACTTCTTGAGTCTGCTAAACCAGAGCTGTAAAGTTCAGGTCATTTTTTACAGAAAATGGTACACTAATTTAAAGGAGATACTCAGTTTTGTTTGAACAGTGGATACCACATCTGAAATGTGACACAGATACGTGTGGAAGATTGAGGCGTTTTGTTTTTAAATCACTGTTATAAGACTTGAAGAAAAAAGTAATTATGAAGCAAGAGAACGGCAATTATTTTTGTAGAGAATGTACATGTAGTTTACATTAACAAGTTCAGTTTCTTTCTCAACTTCTTTTTCTATCAGGCTGGTGTCTGCTTTAATGGATTTCTTTGACAAGAAGATACCGGTGTGGCCATTACTGTGAAATGGTGTATGAGAAGCTCTATATGGGTGCTGTTCCAGATAGGTTCACTGAAAACAGTTTTTGTCAAAGGGAGGGCAGTTTGTCCCCAAAGTGCAGTTCAAAGGTGGTGTGCAGTTTTAAGTCATCCAATTTCCTTGACTTTTTTGGTGTCTGTGGCTTGTATTAGACAGACAGATATTTGTTCCATAAAAGCTCTGAACAGCACCAGAAATGGGAAATCCACTGTGTTTGTTGGTATTTTTTCCCACTGGTTACCAGCGCTGTTTGTTCTTTTAATTTTGCTGCTTCAAGCCATTCATTTCCATTAAGCTGGGTTCTCAGTTAATACAGTCCCTTGGTAGGTATTGTGTAGTCATTTTTTATCTTTCTTTTCTGATAAGCGAAACCGATTGAATCCTTATTCTCCTCAGCCGCGCGTTTTCTTCCTGAAAGGAGAAAAGATCCTTTTTGGCCAGTCATTTATGCATTTTCTGATGTACCACAGTTGTATGTGTTAAAATACAGGGCAGCTTGGTGAGCATGGATGCACAAGTCTGGCCCAAGGAATTCATGCAGGCTCATGGAAGGAAACTTCTGCCTGATGGCCACACTGCACTGAGCAGCTGCTTCAGCGGTTGTCTGAAGCACCTCTCTGTAGGCGTGTGATGGACATCAGGGAAAGCACTTCATTGCAGGTGCCAAAGTAGACACAAATGAAGCTGAAAAAGTCAGACTATCCAAATGTCTTCTCAAAGTTTCACTCCTGAGCTAATCAATATGTGTATTTTCGGAAGCATACTTTTCTACACTTGCAATGTGAGATGCACTTAAATAAGGGTGGGTTTTTTTACACTTGAGCCCACAACACTACCTCACTTCTTCCAGCTTCTATGATTTGCCTGTTCTTAATGGATTGATGCTTTAAATCCATTTCAGAGGATGAAACAAACACATTCTGTAATTTAGAGAGTGATAATAAACCATTAAAACATAAAGGAAGGAATAAAAACAAGGTAAAGGCAGGGAGCTGCTCTCTGCTGAATGCTGCTGCCATTTGACTTTTGAGATGTGATTGTAACTTCTTACAGCTTCAGTCTGTAAATGAAAAGCTGAAATGCTTCTCAAGAGTAGGAAGCTTGAAAAGCACCAGCAACTCCCCTGTCCATGACTCTTGTATTTCAAATTCTTTTGTATAATAGCTCATTTGCTTCTAGCAGTACTATGAAATGATGTGGTGCTAGAAGTGTAATTGTGTAAATCCTTATTTTATTTTTCCCTCTTAACTGTGACCGGTTTCATATGTTTAACAAATAGAAAATAACTTCATTTTCAGGTGTATGATTGCTTAGCAAATATCAGCATATCTGACATCACCGAAGTAGCCCAGTGGAATTGTTAGCTCATAGTTTAAAATTACTTTCATTATTCCTATATACAATTTCACTTTTCAGCTGTAAGAAGACTGCAATGTTACTCATAAATATTTTGATTAAAATAGATTGAATTTATCAGATAGGCTGTTTTGGGGGAGGAACCCAGAACAGTTCTTTTTTTCTTCTTTGACCCAGAAATTGCTTGGAAAAAGCAAACTTTTAAGACAATTTCTGCATTCCAGTTACTGCAGTTAATGAATTTTAGGCTTTCCTCAATAAAATGTAGATGATAACTGTGTTTTCACAAGTGGGCTATTTTCCCTTTTTTTTGCTGCGTAAGTGTGGGCTAGGAAGATTGCCTGAAGCAATTTTGTTCTCCTTGTCTTGAGAACAAAAAACAAAAGGCAAAAAAACTCCTGTTTCCTTTGTTCAAACGGCAGTGTCTTTCTGTGTACGGGCTGTCTAAAAGCAGTGGCTGTGAATGTTCCTGTTAATTTCAGGAGTTGTGTGGAATGTGAAATGTGAGCACAGTCCTTTACAACAGACACCAAGGAGGGGAAGCCTCTCTAAGTTGCCTTTGGTAAAAATTATCATTGCACTCGTGCTAATCAGTGGAACAGCTGTAGCTTATAACTGGGCAGCTTGTGCTGCTCTTTTCTAAGTGTGAGGGGGTCTCTGGTTTACTGATCAAGTCAGTCCTTTTTTGCTTCAGAGCCTGATCTGTTCTCTGATCTAGAGGTTCTCTTGCAAGATCCATTGACTTGAGTTGGGTACAAGTAGATGGAGAACAAGACTGAGATCTGCATGAATCCAACAGATCCTGTGAATTTTTTTAATGTGAATATGTACAGAGCATTGAATAGAATTGTAGCTGATTTGATTGGGGATTTTAATTGAATTTACATAAAACTCATGAGGCTATTTGTAGACCCTAAAAGTTTGCTTTGTAAGATTTCAGTTTCTGGAGCATTATTTAACAGCAGTACTAGGAGAACCTTGGTCTCTAAGATTGTTGTAAACATCGTTGCTAATAAAGTTTCCCAGAAAAGACTTCAGGCATAGTTGTTACTTGCTAAAACAATTTGGAAAGATCAAAAGGCAAATCCTGATCATCTGTCTCCCTACTTCAAAGACTCTGATTATACAGGCTACATATTTAAATGAAATAAGTGGTTCACTTGTAAAAAGTTTCTTTTTGGTGGAAGTTTGTAAAGCTCTGTAGGAGCTTAGGGAGTTGCTCATCTGCATCATTTACCACTGTGCATTGTCTTTGATGAGGATGGTATTGCAACAGCAGTTTCTGTGACCTGAACATCCACCCTGCCTCTCCCCCTTCCCACCCACTCCCCTTGTCACAGATTTACATTCTTTCTGGGGCCCTAAGATTAAACCAGCTACATGCTCCAGCCGTGCATATTTCTCTATCTATTAGGGAGCACTTTTACCTTAAGAGGCCCTTTTCTTCACCTGCCTGCTACAAGTAACAAAGGGAACACCAACTTGCACCCAGAGTCTTGCTAACTAAGTGTATTTCCTTTACCTAAATCCTCACTGCAATCCTCAAAAGGATTTCAAAGCCTTTCGTGAATAAGGGTGTAAGTGATTCTCCTGTGCCTTACAATACAGTCATATCTGAATGTGTCGGTCGTGTCATTTTGTTGCTCTTCACTGCACCTTTGTGGAGGGACTATTTATCCTGTTACTAAGAGATGAAAAGGATGAAATTGTCACTGGAGTCCAGGGCTCAGGATGTCTGTGGGAGGGCAATGATGCCTCATCCAGTGGACGCCTTAGTCTGTGGCTTAAGTATTGTCCTTGAAAGCCTGCTGCAGCTCTCTTGCCATGCCTGAGAGGGTCTTCAGGGGAGAAAAAAGAACTTGGCTGGGCACTGACACCCTCATCACCTTTTCCTGTGGCGACTTGGAAAACAATGACCAAGAAGACTGGGGACTCTTCTGTAAGAAGCCAGAGCCCAAACTGTGTGTTGTTTGTACACCTGTTTAGAAAAAGTAAATAAATAAATAAAACCTTCCACTTAGAGCAGACATTTCAAAAGTAATCCATTAGCAAAGAAGAGGCTCTTGAGCTGACAAATTGTGAACTTTCACTGTTGGCATAAGCTGCTCATACATCAGTGGTCCAGAAGTGATGCAGCAGTGATGGGTAAGTGTTTGTCGCTGGAGGTAGCTGGTTACTTATTTAAAGATGGGGATGGTGGTCAGGGGAACCCATGGGACACCACTGATGCAAGCTCAGCCAACATTTCTAAAAAAATAAAGTTACTTCTTTCTAAAGAAAATAAAGTTACTTCCCTGCAGGTTTCCTTCTGTCATTACTTCAGTCATTTACTCTGTCAGAACAGTTCTGACATGGTGACCAGTTTTTGCTGCCAACTAGAATTACAAATCAAATATTGCAGCTCTGTTTCCAGAGGGACACTTGAACTGGCAAACAAAACACAGCTATTTCTCAATCCAGCAGCATTTGAAAATGCTAATACTCTTCTATATCCAATTATAAATTTCTTTTTTATATGAAGAATAATTAAAATTCTGTGAGATAAGAATTTTTAATGACCTCGTTGAACAAGTCATCCCAAATTGCTGCTCTTACCTTTTGTTCTTGTGGTGAAAAACATTGTCAAATACATAACTGTCTTTAAACTTTATCATTAAGAAAAAATAAGTATCATACCATCTGAAGGAAAACATCATTTTTTCCTTGTCCTTGATGTTTAAAATTTCTGTCATTCAATGCTGCTGTCTTCTTCCTTCTTCCAAAAAGCAAACCAAACATTTTAAATGTGTGTTCCACCTGTCAGGATGTGTCAGATTTTACAACCAATATCCCATCTCAGTTGGTGTCTGTACATTAACAATCAAAATCAATCTATATGTTGTTGCTTTCTGGTTTTTGAACCAAGGCTTAACCAGACATCCAAAATAGTGTGACACTGCCAACCTTGTAAGCCCTCAAAACTTTTAGAGAACTCAATGGCTTTACTCAAAACAGGTTTTCAAGACTTCCCATTCCTTTGCTCCCATTGCTTTTATTTTAATTATTATTATTTTTAAATGTTTTCATTGTTTATTTGTTCTTAATGTGATCTGCAGCACTACTATTTTCTATTTCAAGGTTCCCTGATCCTTGCTTCTGCTTAGCAGGTATGGCATCAATTCTCTGCTCACGGTGAGACTAGAAAATAAATGACCTTGAACTCTTTGCTCTTGCAAGTCATACCTCAACACTTACATCAGAAATCAAGTGCCCACAGCAAGAACAAAAGCCTCGCTGCACATCCGTGGAAATAAAGTACTGAATCTTTCCAGTACAATTTCAGGGGATTCTGTCAGACGTTTTAAGAGAGGCTGTGAATTCTTGAGGCATGCAGTGATGTACTTTTTGCAGCTTATGTTGTGAATTTATGCAATTGGATTAAGTTTGGCATCTATTTCAGCTGGCAGCTTATAAATGGACGTTTATACACGTAAGTGAGGAGAGAGAGGTAAGAAAAGGCAGAACAGATGCCTAAAACACTAGAAAAATGCTTATTTCAGCACTGACTGCTGAGAAGCAGATTGATTTGGATAGAAAAATTTTAACTACTTTAAAATACAGACTGAAAAATATGAGGTTTCAGTGTAACATAAATACAATTCTGTGCAGTGTGCTTGGGATAATGATGGCTTTAAAAAATGCATTCAGAGTTGAGTTTTATGCAAAGCTAGAAAATAAATCTTATTGGTAAGATATAGCAAATCTATTAGAAGTGAGACGATAATACTTTAATATCTTAGAGGTACAGAGGTGGGAAGTACTCTAGTAAAGCTGTGATAGTTTTCTAGATTTTAATTAGGAACATAGTTGAATATGTGTGTGTTTGGTGTAAATGCAGTTATGTATGTATATATTTATTTACTCAATGGAACACCTGAAGTTTTTGCTCATTGCAACATGATACCTTTTTACCAAGGAAAGAAAAAGGCTCCTCTGTGTTCATTTTTTAACAGGGATTTAGATATTGGTTTTATTGAAGTAGTGTCCAGAGATCTTCACTACGACTGGGGCTTTTCATGCCAGCTGCTATGAACACAAAATGACAGGCAGTTCCTGACCCAGAAAGAAATAGAAAGGAAGCAACGACTTACTCAAAGTCACTGAACAGGTCAAGGGTAGAAATGAGAACAAAACCTGAATCTGTCAAGTCCCAGCTGAGCTTTGTCCTCTCTTCATACTGCATAGCTACTTATTTACAGCATTTAGCTTTGGATGTTGTAGCTGGTTTGTTTCTGCATTAATATGGGTATTTTAAATTTCATGCACAGCAGCCTAGAATGGGGCTTTACCTAATCTCTTTCATACTGAAAGCTTATAAAAGTAATTTTAAAAAGTGAAAGAAAATTCAAGCAGCTGGTCCTGCACGGTGGGAGCTTCTCTCCACAGCCAGCAGGTTCACATTTGCTGCTGAGCTCCTGCTGTGGCAGCTCGTAGCTCCAAGGCCACTGCTCAGCAGCTCGGGACAGTGTGTGACAGGTGTCACTCAGGTAGGAACAAGCAGCGTTGTCACCTTGCGTTGGAGCTGAGGTTTGGCCCTGTTCCACACATGCAGGAGAGAGCAGGTCTCCCTTCTGGATTCACAGCCAGGTGTTAATGCCTGTGGTTCTGTTAAGTCTGTATCCTCCCCAGATCCATTAGAGGTTAGTATGACTCTAAGCACAGGATATATTTCCAGCGTGGTGACAGAAGGAAATAAGCATGCAAACAGCTGTGCTCTCGTCTGTGAAAAGTACTTGACTTCAAAGTGCCTAAGCTGCTTCCTTGGTTCCTTGAAAAGGAATTGTTTGAGAGCTTTTTGGGCCGCAGATAGGTAGAGGGGGCCATGGATAAACATCACAGAAAGAGAGGAACATCCTCTCTTGTTAGTCTTGTGCTGCCATGTGTGCTGGTTGCTGCAGGAGGATTGGTGGCTGCTGGCTCCAGGGCAGTAATGGAAGGTGGAGGTGTGGGCTGGAGCATGATCCCGGGTTGGGAGTGCCGTGTGCCAGTAGCAGGCTGGTGGGAACACATCCTGTGCCTTTTCAGATGGTGAGAAGGCAGGCAGAGGAGTGAGCACGGGGCTTAGCCTGGCCTTGACTGGCAGAAACTGGTGATATGGTAATGAGATCTGGAAGCAGAAACGGGGTCTCTACTCTGCAAACTGTTGTTAACCCCTGACCCAAACACTATTTCCTGCAAGGCAGTGAGGAGCCAAGCTAGAGGTCCAGAGGACAGTACATGAGCAGAAGAGCCCAGTTCCATCAGCTGGTGCTTCCACGCTGCTTGGTAATGGCTTATCTCATGGATTCCCATGTTTTGAGGGGATTTTTGCCTGGTCCCATGCACGCAGGCATTGTACAGGCATTTGTGTGCACGTGTGTGTAGGGAGTGAAACCCACGAGCGCGTGCGTGCGTGTGTGTGTGTGTGTGTGTGTCTCTGTGTCTCTGTGTGCGTATGTGTGTTTGTACAAAAAAGTTTGGGACTGTGCAAGTGTGGAAATGAAGGAGGCCCAGAGAGACAGCTGCATGACTCCTTTGCCTCCCAGGCAGATCTGTCATTTCTGGCTCTACGATTGGTTTGTTTATTCTGTTTAATGATGCTGACCTTTGTGTTGGATAAGTTGGCCTGTTGCAAGGCTAGGATTTGTGGCCTTTTGGGACTTTAGTTGTTTAGAAGACTGAGGATATTTTTTACTACATCGGGTCCAAAGAGAATGAATTCTGATGACCCAGCTGCCCTTATAACTCATTTGCCCTTTACCTTTTGACAGAAAAAGTGACTTCAGTCTTAGTCATATGTTAGAGACTGTCTAAATTTGAAGAATATTCTTGTAATAAATGATGTCCTATGGCAAAGAAAAATTCAAAGTTCTTTTGAAATTTCCTATTTTTACAATGTATTTAAATGCTTTCTTGGGGAAAACTAATCTTGAATTTACAGTGTGAGTTTTAGAATGGATTTATCAGGAAAAGTAGAAAAAAAAAGAATTTGGATACACTGGAGGGAGTATTGCCTCAAAATGTATTGTCTTCCTCAAGAGATCTCACGCCAATGTTACTTTATCGGTCTCTCTGTATGAACAACCAGTTTCTTAAGAAATTGTCCCCAAATCTTTCTTGATTTTGGGCCCCCCAATCTGATTCCAGAATCTATTTTAGCTAAACCAATCCCTCAGGATTAGCAGAGAAGTGTTTACATATGAGATTTGTTACAGCACATCAACCAACAGTTTCGTCTGTTTTCCAGTCCCTAGAATTTTAGTGGCCATCGTCCTGCAATCCTTATGCCTAAGATTAATTTTAAAACACATGACTGTCTGTCTCTGTTGAGCTGGGCACATCAGCTGGAAGTGGGAAATCATGTTGTTTTCACTTGCCATCAGTGGCAGTGGCTTTGCAAGCTCTGCTGGCAGCTACAGCTTCACTGTCAGCAGCAGAAGGGTCATGCTGGTCACAGCCCAGAGACACACAGCCTGCCCAGGTGGCCCTGGAGCTCGGTTGACTGTCACATAAATACAAGAGCCAAAAATCCTGCCCTGTTTGCTTCCCCCCAGTGCCATTGGTCCTTCTGGGTGGAAAGCAGGGAAGGGGGAACAGAGAGATTTTAGTAGTTTTCATGGTAAGTTAAGCAGCACTCTTTCTGACTTCTCACAGGAAAGGGATCTGCTGAGTAAGGAAGTGCTAATTTCACATTGCTGTTTTTCACAGTAGAGCTATGCTGTAAGTACCAAGCCTGAGAGGAACGAGAGCATAGTCAAATTAATGAAAAATAGGTTATGACGATAAATTATTCAAGTGGATAAAATTACTTTGGATTTGGAAGACACTGAAACTTAAGGGCCAGATCCTTTTCTGGTATGAAAAGATTCAGCTTCATCCCTTTCAGGGAAACAGAGGGAACTTACATCATTCAGTTCAGGATCTGACTATGACTGGCAGCATAAGCAGTCATTTAAAACTCACTGACATATATTTCATCTACTTTGGGTGACAGCCATAAGGTGAATGTTTTAAATTCTGACATGGCATAGCCTTTCTTTTGAGATCTGTGGTGTGATTTTAAAGGGGATGAGATAAAAGCTGTGCCTCTCCAAAGGCACATTTTCTCTGATGTTAAAGGAAACAATGTAAAAATATGCTCACTAAATAAATCATCAGGGACTTTCAGAATAGATCACATCCTTCTGTCTTAAAACTTGTAATACAACTGAAGTTGTTCACCTTAACTCGGTTTCTTTTGTTCAGCAATTTTTCCATACAAGGAGGCATGTGTAGAGAAGGCAAGTCTGGAAGAGACACCCCTTCAGAAGAGGTTCCAGTGAACAGAGATAAAGAAGCTCCTCTTTTGACTTCTGGCATGGCACTGTCAGAAGTTTAGCCCTCATTAATCCCACTCACATTTCCAAGGAGGTGATAGTGGAGAACAGATGGAAGGCTTTTATTCTGCCACAGGTGAATACCAGCAAGCCGTGAGTGTACCTGGCTCTGCAGAATGGCCTCTGGATTTTTAAGTGCCTTAGCCAACATAGAGGAGGAACTGTGCTGATTTGGCTTCTGCTGCTCTAGGATGAATTTTCAGTGACATTTTCCTTAAGCTTGCATGCACATATGTACACAGTGGTGGAGGGCACAACCAGCTTTTACAGGCTGTGTTTGAAGTTAGAACTTGCAGTCAGTTGCATCTGTAGAAAAACAGAATCCCCCAAAATCAAGAACTTCTCGTAAGTTCTTTTATCGTACTAAACTCTAAGGCTGAATCACATCCTACCAAGCAGCAGACACTGAAGTCATAGCTATGGCCCCCTAGGCCCCTGCTGTGATAAGTGGAGAGAGAAAGCCACGTCTCCAGAGACTAGTTCATGGCTTAGGCAGGATGAATCACCCCCTCTTGTCTGAGAAGCAAAGGGTGACACCTCTTTTATCTTTCTGAACAGTCTAACGCCCATAGTTATATGAGTTGAATCTAGGCTTTAAACATTTGTGGCATATAGCTATAAGACACAAGTGCTCGCATTAAGCCAGCGTGGCATGGCCTCCTTAACACTTTACATAGCCATTGCTGTGAGGAGAACGTCTCTTTATCCCCAGATGACTCCTTCAACCATCCCCTTATGTGCAGATGTGAAGAGGAGTGACAGTTTCTCCAAAGTGAGAGTATTTTCAAATGTCAAGAAGCTTTATTTTTTAATGTGTTAAACCATATAAAATCCCCAGATAATATACCTCATAAATGAAATGAGACTAATTAGTAGGAAAGTAATGAGAGAGCATTTACAGAGGTTACATCCTGAGGTCCAGTCACAGCTATGGAAAATGTGGGAGAGGGGTAAAAACTGCAATCTGCTTTGTTCCTCTAGCTCTGGGATTCATGGTTGTTAATTAACCCCAGCAAGGGCAACTTCAGAATGGCAAAATGAGGAGAAAAATGTTAAGGGACTATGAACTTTGTCTTTCCTTTCTCTCCCCTTTGTCTCCTGTCAGTGTCCCTGGGCAGGCACAAGCTCCTTACTGCTGAGCCAACCCGCCCTTGCATCCACAGCAGGGCTATGTCTCTATCCTTCTTTCTCTTTGTTGCAGCCACACACTAGGAAATTCGGGTTCAAGTGCTTTTTCCAGGAAAAACTCAAGAGCTACTGGAACACCACAAAGTTCTTTTGGCACAGGTCATCAAGGTTATGTAGCTGCCCAACTCCTTTTTAAAATGAGAGTCTATTACCCATTTGGAAAGGCAGAAAGAAGCACCTGACTTTTGGAATTGGAAGTGTAAGTCTGTTACGGGTTTTCGAGCACTTGCATACAAAGGTATGGAGAGTTGTGTGAGGACTTAAAACAGACCCTGGAACTGGAATACCATCTGTGACAGCAGAAGTGGAAGCTGTTGTACTGACTGCACAGTAAAGGATCCAAATGGCAAATTTATGTTCTGGGTTTCTTAAGCTTGAATAGACATATAAGGTCTCTTTCTTAACTCATCTGAGTCGATAGGGTCCTTCCCTTGGCTTTAATGAGCATCTATATTGAGCTGAAAGTTGAACCTTGAAATGAAACCTTGGCATCCAGGTAACTGAGATTTTAAAAGCATGAATTTACAGTTTGTCAAACCTTCAAGGAGATGCTGCAGATGAAACAGCATCTATGCTACGTACTAAATCATAATATACTTAGTGAAACACAGTACACAGATGTCTCCTGAAGGAAAATGCCTATTGAAAACCAGACCCGTGTTGAACTAGGGTCATCCATTTGCACAGTGTTTTACAGTCACCTACACCCAAACAGCTACAGGCTCTCTTGGAACAAGGCAGAATTCGAAATGCTTGAGGCAAATGCAACTGAAGGTGCATGCAGTCAAATCAGTGCCCACTGCAAAAGCAGCACCTGTGTCTATAGAATGATTGAAGGAGCTGGATGGAAAGGGAACAAAATGATGAGGAGATGCTGTGGCTGAATTAAAACTGATGAGAAGTCAAATAAGATAAAAAAATAAAGGATAGCACTGATGCCAGCTGTCACAAAAGAAAAAAGATATGAACGAGCAGATGCCATGAGAGAACAGGTATGTTGCAAGCAACACAATTAAATCACTGTGCCAATCTGAAGTTTACCAGGTCATTGCGGAGAACGATCACCAACAGGGTGGCAGGGAACACTTTCTTCTTTGTTTTCTCTCAAAACTTAAATTGTTTAAATTTCTTTCCTCTCAATTTTAATGGATGCGTTCTCTTCATCTTTTTATTTTAGTCCAGTCTTCTTGAATATGTGCATTAATTGCACCTCAGCTACCTTTGAATTTTTCACTAGCCTAATTACTCTTAGAGTTTTGCTCATGTTTAGGCTGAACTTTTTCTTTCTTTGCTTATGGCCATTACTTCTTTTTCTGTTTTCTTCTGAGACTTGGTGTAATTTCCTTCCTTCATTTACATTGTTACCTTGAAGATATTTACAGGGAAGGTTCATTTTCTTCCTGAGGTTTCTCTTTTCCCCTGTGTCGATCCTTTCAGTTCCTTTCTTTTTCCTTCCCTCTCCCTAATTTGTATGCTCTCCACCTCTAATTACCAGTACAGCTAACATTTTGGCTAATTTTTCATGTGATTTTTTTTTTCCTCATGTATTTAAGATTAATAGCTAAGTAGCAGAACTGACCTTAAAAATCTGTGAGGGACATTTCCATAAAAATACTGGATAGTATCCCTTTTTCACACTGCTTTGTGCTTTTAATATCCATAAGCAGCTATCTTGTATTGCTAAGCCACAGTTACACACACACACACACACACACAAAAATATATTGGGCCTTCATTTTTTGCAAGTAGGACTTTATATTCCCATTTCTTCAATATCTCACTGGTGCATATCTTATATTCAAACTGCCCAGACCTGCACAGGTTCTATCTAACTCGTGTACATACGTGAGACTGGTGTGTGCATTTGAACGAGCAGAGCCTGTGCTCAGCCAGGAAACACTGGACTGGCATTCAGTGGGCATGTCCTCCTCCTTTTTGGATGCCAGTCCAGGTTTACAGCTGTATATAAGTGTATTGACCTGTGTGTAGACATCTAACAGGATTTTCAGAAGTGACTAGGCAGGCTGAGCTCCTCATTTCCTGATTTTACTGGTTTACCCCTGAATTCCTTCAGATGTTTGCTACCTATTCTGCAGAAGTTTGATGGGGTGGGAAGTGCCACTTTCTCCACGCAGTACTGAGAGCAGCAGAGCCCTGCTGTAACCAGTTCCTCAGCAGCACCAACCTGACAGTGCCTGACAGCAGCAAAACAAAACCAGAGCAGTGCCCAGGTTATGTGCAGTGGGAACCAGCATGAAATAGAAGGAGCCAAGTAAAAACACACCACGGAACTGGTCCACCTGATGATGAAGGAGTGAAGAAATGAGGATCAGATCTATCTTAGCACTTCAAGATGAGGCATGGTCTTTCTGTTCTTTGCAAATAGGCTGATTAAAAATTACCCCAAATAAAGAAAGGTGTTGGATGTATAAAAAGTGCAAGAATGTACTTTTTCCTTGGAATCTCTGGCCTCACATTTGTTTATAAAGAGATGCAAGCTGAGAATGTGTCTGTGCAGGTAATACGGTGCCAAGGAATGGGAATCTCAAGTCTGTCAGAAAAAGAAATGTGTTTAACAAGCCACAAGCTCAAGAAGATACAGTTCCTTTGCCCTGAACCCCCTGCTGTCACTGGCTGCTGTCAACTGGAGGGTTTGATTTCAATGTTGTGAGAAACCTCAGGCAATCTCACACAGTGCAAGTGAGAAAATGACAGCCCTGTGATGATGCAGCCAGTTTTCCTGATCAGCGTGATTGTATGAGAGCGCTGTACTTAGTTATATCGATTTGTCTCTGAGAGCTCTTTCTGCCACATAAATCTCATCGAAAATCTTTAAAGATCTTGCCCCAGAAGGCCACTATGTTATTTTTCTCTGTAAAAAGAAGCAGAGCCAGGAATTCATTTTTTAAAGTTTTAACTAGAACTCTCCATTTATGAGGAAGGTGTGAATTCATCTGTTTTACATTTTGAAACATCTAAAAACAGCACTGCACTTTATGATTAACCTTTGCTTCTAAGCAGTACTACAAAGAGCTGTATTTATCTCCTATCCCTTTCTTTCTTGGATCAAGAGGTTTGAATAAAGAAAATCACCTTTCTTTTAGATGGGAATAGGAAGGAGCATTGTGCTTATTGTAGCTCAAGGCTTAAGTACAATAGGCACCACATTATAAAGATACTATTTGTACCACTTTAGTTAAAAAGACTGATGGTGCTTCCCTTATGGAAATTTTCTTTAGAGTGGCTAAAAATATTTTAAAAATAAATAAACACTTTAAGTTAAGAATCAAGTATTTCAATTCAGCCAGAGCTAAGGAAGCTCAAAATACAAATTCACATTAAGTCTCCATAGAATTATCAACATGTCTGAGTCATAAAGTGTGTCTTTATGCCTGGCAGACTCATTTCTTCCAGCATATATAGAAGTAAACATGAGAAAACAAAAGAAGTTTGACCTTTTTTAACTAGACAAAACTAATTTTTTTAAAGAAGTGATTCTTGAGTTGGAATTATCTGTAACAGAGAAAGAACCTGAACAACTACATGTGTGTGAGTTTTAGGCTGCTCAGGTACAGAATAGATTGTATGACAGGGCTATAAATGTTTCAGTAACACTAAATATTTGGTAACATCAAATTTTTTTCCTCTTTGATAGCATATTAAATTATTCCTTGGCGTGTTCTGTTGCTCTGCACAGATGCAGTGATCTGCGCACACACTGTAATAGGAGACTGAGGGCTTAATTTCCTTCTCCTCTTTTCTTCTAAATCAACTAACTCCAAGACCTTTTACAGCCAGGATGTGCCAAAGTGTCATTTATTCATTTAAACTGTGCAGCCTAGTGCAACTTAAATATAATTACTGTACATCAGAACAAAGCTAACTTCATAAAGCCATGACATGGCAAGCAACATCTGATTAGACAAGCATCCTCCTGCAAGTGCAGAACCATTGGCAGCAAAGGAGGGTGCTGCATTAATCCAGGACAATAATAGCAATTAATGCCATATTCACAAACTTGCTCCATTGGAGGGGACAGCTACAGTGCTCACTTCTTTGAAATTGGCTTCATACAAAAGTACTGGTGTATCTCTCTGTAATAAATGACAAAATTATATTCTGCTTAATCTCCTATTATTTCCTAAAGTATATTCACACTTGTGAGTTCTTTCCAAATCTTCTTGCTCTAGGTATTCTTATTCTGACTTTATAGTAAATGACTTGAAGTTGCTACAGCGAACAGATGAGAAGTCTAAAGCAGTAAAGCAGCAGGGTTTCTGAGGGCTGGAACCAGCAGTGCCTAAGAGTACATTTGTTACAAGTATGCATTTAGTCACAGGCACAACTCTCATACCTGAAGCATATCAGCATATCTTCACAAGTGTGGAAGGGTTTTTTAAAGTGACAGTTCAGACTGATTGGAGTTTGAATCCATGTCCCAGACTTGAAGAAAACAGGGCATAAATCTTGCCCAGATTGATGTACATTTCTCACTTCATGCACCAGGACTAGTGCCTTTAGTTTCCCTGAACTGACAGACTAAATAATAATCATCATATGCAAAGAAATTCAAAGCCAGTTTCTGAGCCTCCAGGCTGTAGAAGCCAACAACATGTTTTTTGGAGCAGTCTTTAAATCTCTGAGCTCCCCTTGATCCCCCTGACCCCTGATACTAATCGTTCAGGTTTATGGGAGAGATGTAAATATGGCCACTAACACTTTATGACAGTCCAAGTTATATTTCTGTCAGGAACAATGTTTCTCTAGCTGCCCCTCAACACTCCTTTACATTTCCTTCAGTGTCAACCCTTTTTGTACTTAGGTGAGACAAACACAGACTCTTGTCTCCCTCTTCCATGGCTGGTAGTAGGGGATGGAAGGGTAGGAAGAGAGAACTAGCTGGCTACTGTGTTCATAGGAAAAAGGTCTTCCCAAAGCTACTTTTTGGGTCTTCCTTTCAGTGTTGCAGGAATGATATTTGTGTCTCTCTTTCCTAAACTCAACACCCCTTACACCAAACAAAAATATATGCCTTATTTTCCAAGGAGCCTAGAAAGTATTCTGGTGGTCTCTAACTCACAGCTGTCCCACAGAGATTGGGCAGTGGGAAGGCGGTCTAATGGGGAGGTGTCTTCCCTGGAGTAATCAAAATATCTTCCGGAGTTTGCGTTTTCTCACTTCATCACAACATTAGCTCCAGCAATGACAGGACTTCTGACAGGGCTGGACATACAGAAAAGGGCTTTTGGATTTTACCAATTATTAAAAGGTACCTAGTGAGTGCCCAGAAGTACCCGCATCAATGAAATGTGAATAGTCCATTCACACTTGCAGGGATAAATCAGAGCTTGGGCAAAATACCTGTCAGGGTTTCAAAAGATAAGAGAAAGTAAGGTCATAAGTCTGTGCAATCATTAGCGTAACAGCTTTATATATATATATGTATATAAAAATAGTTAATATATGGTGTAAATGTTTATGAAAGTATGTAGGTTACCCAGAGGATAAAAAAAAGGAGATGCAAGAAGAAGAGCTCAGTGAAATAAAAGTGTGCAGTTCAGCTTTGGTCCAGTTGATCTGGAGGCTGGGGATGCAGGAGGGGTGACCAGAGCTGGCACAAAGCAAGCACTGCCTGCAGGAAGGACATGACCTTCCTGTGGAGGGGAATTGAGAGAGGGAAGGCAGACAGCTGACAGGTTTTGATGATGTCTCAGCTGACATAAAATGAGAGTTTGATTTTGCAAGGTAATGGTTAATGGGCAATAACGTGGAATGCTGAATGTTTGGCACAATGTTTCATATGTCATGACCTTCCTGCCAGAGATCTTTGTTCACACGTGTTTCTTTTATTTCATGGTCCTCAGGAGCAACATCTATAATCTGAGTCCCTTTTTGTCCTCTGCTGCACTTCATGCTGGTCATTAAATAGTTAACCTGCATTGCCTTTCAGGAGTCCCATCTCCCTTCTGCCAGGATCAATGATAAAATTCTGACTGTGAAAGTGAGAGAGCCTGTGGGCCAGATGGATATTTGGTAGCAAAACATTTGAAAGGCTCTTTCTGCAATAAAGAGCTACATGAAGTACTTGCTCTAAAGACAAGCACCAATCTCTTGTCTCCACGGTATTTGTAATCAATATTATATTACAGGTTGATTAAATACCAAGATATTAGAGCAGTGAATCTCGAAGTGTATTTTTGACTCTTCTTTGTTTCTCAAAAACAACTGTAGAAATTATTTAGAGAAATGTTGACAATACCAGAAAACTACAAAATTAAAATAGCATCATAATCAATATCTCTGAACATGCAATCTTGGCAAGGGGGAAACACTCATCATTGGATCAGTACCTGGCAGATGCTGCAGGTGGGCAAGAATATTACAACTTCGTAGCCTAAATGTCTGGCCCATTTCCCCTGTGCAAATAGATAGTATAACATGGAATAATTTCTACACATAGCTTCTTAGACTAGTACCCAATGTGTGCATAAAAGGTGGATGCCACTCAAAAAGGTGATGACATCCCTGGGTAGCCAAATAGAATGGTTTAAATCTGCTGTCTTCACAGCTGTGTAATAAAGGATCCGTCTGGTGTGCATTTGACACTGGAACACAAAGATGGGTAAGCAAGAGAATGAAGGCCGTGTGAAGAGCCGTGGCTAACTGAGCCATAACTCAGAGCAGGAGCAAGTGGCTTGGCCCTCTCGTCTCTGGATTACTTTTTCCTCTTTAGGCTTCTGTCTTTGGCAATAGACATTAGGTTGATGTCTGCTTGAACATGAGTGATAAAGTCTGGGGGCAGTGTAAGAAGGAGGAGGCAGAAAGAACCTGGCTCTGTACTCCAACAGTTAAAAAAAGCTGGGCCATCAAAATGCCCAGCAGTGGCAAAAAAAAAGATACACCTGCCCCTATTTTTCATTCAGACAGGTACACCTTGGTCCGTGGGGGATAAAAGTACATGAAGCAGTAACAGGCTGAAGAGTGCTCCCTCTGTGAGCTCCCAGAAAACAGATTTAGGGGAATGCTGTGCCAGAGACCAAGTCAGACCCACGCCATCTCCTGACGTTCCTATAGCAGCTTACTCGCTTTTCATTTACCACAGCTCTTTTATTCAGCCCTCTTTTCAGTGTCTTGTTACCAAAGTTTAGGTTTGTTCTTTGGGGGCATTTTTGGGTTTATTTTATTAGAGGAGGTTTGAGAGTATGTTTGTTCTAATAAGCTGGAGCTGTAATTGGGAAATGGGTTAAGCTTGCTTCCAATTAAGATAATTGACATGAAATACCCAATTGCACTCTGAGAGAGAGAGAAATAAGTTCCCCAGCTGAGCTGTAGAAGAGAGCAGCTTTGTCTAACAAAGAAGGTAGAAGCAGATGTTTAGAAAAACATGTAAAAGCAATCAGGAGGGGATTTATACATTTGGTTATTAATTAAGATGCATGCATGAGCAGCCAGCCAGCCCAAGTTCTGAGTTAAGAAAGGCAAAATTCCAACAGAGGGTACAAGGAGAGCTGTATTTAGGAGATTCCTGGGGTTTTAGTTTTTTTGTTTGATTGGGGGTGGGGGGAGGGGTGTTTACTTGGGTTTGTTTTTGTTTGTTTGGGGGGTTTTTGTTTGTTTGTTTTTTCCTTCTGTAAAGGAGAAACCGCCCCAAAGGTTTCCGATTAGCATGTCCCCTTGCGTACAGTCTTCCTGTCTCTGTTCTCTTGATCATGGTAAGTTTGTTTCTCTTTTGCTTAAATAAAGTAGGATATAATGATATGGTCCTATCAGGCCATGATTGTCTCCACAGCTAGTAAAAATAGAAATGGTTTTGTGTGCTCTGTGGTTTGCCAAGGTTAAAAAATGTGTAATGAGTATTAGAGCAGTTAGAAATAGTGAGTGACTGAGGACTTCTGATGATGCTCATGTTTGCTTCTGTGTGGGGAATAAAGGGAGTGGAATCAACCTGTCTGATTGGAGGGACAGAGGTGCTTGAGGATTCAATGTGGAGATAGACAGCTGCTGAAAAACTGTTAGTTGTAGCAGTCAGTTTGGAGAAAAGAAAATGCAGAGTGGATATTTGCTAGTAACTGTCTGTACTATAATCAGGGAAAGATGTGCTGGTGTTGGCAAGAAAGAGGAAGAGCTTCAAAGATTTTGGATAAGAATATGCTTGTATATTTTTTTTAATTTGTGCCTTATCCAACAAACTCAGATTTCATTTACATCATCAAAAAGAATGTTATCTGAGAGTAAGATTGGAAGAACCAACACTGAATTCACTTGGCTGCTCATTTAAGTGATCGTTCCTGCAATTTTTATGCAAGTATTACAGCATCTTAAATGTTTGCTCTTTTCTTTGGTTCTCTCGTTTGAGCTGTCCTTGAAATTCATAGAATCACAGAATACCTTGGATTGGAAAGGACCTTAAAGATCATCTAGTTCCAAACCCCACCTGCCATGGGCAGGGGCGACATTTTCCACTAGACCAGGCTGCTCAGAGCGTCATCCAACCTGGCCTGGAACACTTCCAGGGATGGGGCATCACAATGTCTCTGGGCAACCTGTTCCAGTGCCTCACCAACCTCACAGTAAAGAATTTCTTCCTAATATCTAATCTAAACCTACTTCCTTTCAGTTTGAGACCATTCACCCTTGTCCTGTCACTACATGCTCATATGAAAAATCCTTTTCCATCTTTCTTGTCAGCTCCCTTCAGGTACTGGAAGGCAGCAATTAGGTCGTGTCTTCTCTGCTCCAGGCTGAACAATCCCAGTTCTCTCAGCCTTTCCTCACAGGAGAGGAAGTCCGTTTGTCTGGTTATCTTGGTATCCGTTCTCTGAACTCACTCCAACAGCTCCATCTCCTCCCTGTGCTGGGGATCCCAGAGCTGGATGCAGCACTCCAGGTGGGATCTCACAAGACTGGAGACAAGGGGCAGAAGAGGGGGAGACAAATTCAACATGAACTTAAAACAAAAAGAAAGGCTGTTGGCTTTAATGGCATGTCTAGCTGACTTATGTCTGTGGTGACTTTGGTAGTATTAATGAAAGAGGATTATTTGTGGGGGGTTGTGGTTGGTGTGTTGCTTGTTGTGGGGGGGAGTAATTTTGCACGGATAAACCTGGAAAATAATGTTGGAAAACTAAATACATTTCCTGGATGAAATGCTACCCTTTAGCTGACTTTTCTTTATGATTGGAAGTGCTCTTTGATACAGTAAATCAAATAGGAAGACAAGAAATATGACAGATTCCTCTATCACATAAATAAAAGTGATTCTGCTCTCAGAGCCTCAGCACACATGGAGGGTTGCAGAGTCTGGACCACCTTTCAGCAGGTGGACAACCAGGATTTCTTCTGCTGCTACTGCCATTGTGTAGAAGATGAAAAGCTCAGTCTGATGTTTTGTGAAATCCTGTAGGGCTTCTCTGATGCACGAAGTAACAGAGCTGAGAGATGGGGTCACTGCAGCCTCTCTGTGCTTGCACTGCAAGTGTGTGAGTGTCCCTGCTGAAGGGTGTGGGGGGCAGTAGATACATCCCCCATGTGCAGGGCAGTGCTCAGTTTCCCTCACTTGGGGTTCAGATAATGAGGTAAATAAAAACTGTGTAGACTTATGTATTTATATCCTTGTGATCTCCTATTGTTTTTAAAAGCTGGTGGTTTTTGGCTATTCATACAGAGTTTTTCCTCTGGAGGTGCAGCAAAGATTGCAGGTGGATATTTGGGCTAATTTCTCATCAGTTAAAGAACTTTCTCAGTCCTTTCATAAACCCCATATGGGTTTCAGTGTTAAACTGTTTGATTTTGTGGTTCATTCTAATGCTTTTGATGAAGTATTACTTTGCTGTGACCTTTCCCACTCTTTTCTTTGTCCTTGTCCTTTAAATACCATGAAATTTCTGGAGATACAGACAGCTCTTTTATTAAGGAAGTATTAAAATGTAGAATTTTCTCTGGATGTTGTTTTCCTTATGTAAAAAGATACTGCAAATGACATTTGGATTCTCCATAAGTGCAATGAGACTGAATTTTTTTTGAATCTCATATGATGAAAGACAAATAACTGAACAGTGCTATTATAAATTATGTGATCTTTATATGCTTAAAGAAAGGCATTCTGCATGCTTTACCTTGACAAAGCTTCTGCTGCCTTCCCGGGAAATCTTGGCTAGTCAAAATTTGGCTTGTGATCATAGACTAATATCGTCCTCATAGTAAGCATCACTAAATGGTGCCTTCTGGAATTACACCACTCTTGGGAGGCCTCAATGATCACAGAATAGTGATCCTGCTGCTTTTGTACCATGCTGCAAGCCAGACACTTAAGAATAGAATTTCAAAGACTGAGTCAATTTAGCCCTTTGTCTTGAAGTTACTGGAGAATCTTTTCAAAGGTTTATCTTTAT
Organism: Pachycephala philippinensis; assembly: GCA_013397055.1. Classification (NCBI taxonomy): domain Eukaryota; kingdom Metazoa; phylum Chordata; class Aves; order Passeriformes; genus Pachycephala; species Pachycephala philippinensis. The sequence continues at coordinate 900,552 of VWZT01001730.1, forward strand.
GATAGTGTTGTAAATACATCACATAGACTGAGAGAATTAGGAAAAAAAAAAAACAAGTTAGAAAAAACAATTTATTAAGTAATATCATATAAATAACTTGTTACAAAAATCAATTTGCAAAAAGGCAAATTCACTCTGTCTGTGAGAAATTGTTGTTCAAATTGGTTTCTCATCAAATCCTTAAATTTTATTTCCCCCTGTCCCCCCAAACCCCCAAAAAGAAGCCAGTACAGTGAACAGGAAATATAAGGGAGAGAGTGCACACTTTCCATCTGACAAAAACAAATTGCCCATCCACGCTGCAGAAGAGAAAATCATTCCAGCATGGGTCCCTTTGCAACACAGGGAAGTTCTAGGTGTAAACCTCTCGAGTGACAAAATTGTTACCCACAAATGTCCCTCTCTGCTGAGCAATGACCAGATCCACCCAATGCTGAGGCTTCCTTGGCACAACCAGGGGATGACATCACGAGAGACTGTGTGGCTGGAGCATGCCAGCAAGTAAATCTTCCCAGGTGGAGGCATCATTTTCAATTTATGCTTGGGAGTATTTTTAATTAAAAAAAAAATCAATACCAAAAAGCATTTATTTTAAAGGGTTTAAAAAATCACAAATCACAATAGGAGTTTGCCAGATTGATTTCGCTCAGTAACACAGTTAAGATGCACATAGCATTTATTATAAGGCCTTTCTTTTAAGTTTAATTTTTCAGAGCAATGAAAGTAATCACAGAATTAAAACAGTACAGTGATTCTGAAGAGTTTTTTATGTGTTGAAATCCAGAACAATTTTGTGTTTGCAGTGTTCTTTGTTGTGTTCACCTGAATGCTTAATAATTCTATAAGTTTGTATCTTTAATAAACACTAAAGTAATAGATCATAGAAAACTAAAAGCTTATAGAAAGTGTCTCCAAGTATATTTACATAAATAGTGCAGTCTCATAGGAAAGGTCAAAAGCCCATGGGAATGGAAAGGATTTCTCTATATGCTGGACTTATGCCTTATTTGTCAAATCGACTTTGTGGTAGGAGAAATTTAAACATAGCAGCTCCTTTTTTATTTTTTTCTTTCTTTTTTTTCTTTTTTTTTTTTCAAATTTATTTTTAAAGGAAGCAAAAGATACATGAAGAAAAAAAGATAAGGGCAGGTTCTGTAAAGACTCCTTTGAAATCCAGTAACTCTACACATAAGAGGATAGCTTTGTGGCTTTTCAGTGCCATGGGCCTGCCTTGCCTATGCCTGATTACCTCCCCTCACCCCCCATGCAATTCACCTCCTGTTCTTCCTGAAAAGCTCAGTTCTCTGACACTTGTACTTCCTGTAAACCCAGCCACGGCTTTTGGATACCTACCACTGAATTTTATGAACTGTTCAGGAAACTGTTTAGTGCATGACAAACACAGGTCTGGGCTCAAAAGTGTAATATTGCAAAATGATGGGCAGGATCAAGATTGTTTCAGCTGGCTTAAATAAAACTGCTGAGGGCAGAGACTGGTATTAAAGCATTGTGTTGGTGTTCTGTGTTTTTCTCTCTTTCTGGAGAAATGCATGAGTCTGTAGACATCAAATATGCTTTTGTTTCTCTTTAAGTACAGAAACAATCTCTGAGAAAAACTCTTTCTAAAGACTGAACTGAAAGCAAAAAAAAAGGTGTCTTTGACATTTATTGGACGAGGCTGCTGTTTCACAGGTGTAGATGGGTTGGAATAATCCTGCTTTTCACAGTTTATGACATAGTTCATACTCACTGGAAGTAGCATAATGAGTGTCACTTTGTCAGCTCTCATTTGATGAGGAAGCTCAGACTGCAGAGTTAATTGAAATGCAAATAGCCAGGGGATGGCAGCATCCATTTGGGACAGTGGTCTTCTGAACCCCTTCAATGCTACTCATAGCCAAAGGAAACACGGAGAGACCTTTCCAACAGATGGTGGCAGGTAGAGCTAACACAGTGGTGCTTGCAGAGTTACCTGCTCAGAACCACTGTCAGGAATTCTCCCTGCAGAAAACCACCAGGACAGTTACGCTGCAGAAATTTACTTGACTTTCCTTCCGAGAGATCTACATGGAAATGGCCTGGATTTAAGTTGCTTGGTCTAAAAAAGATGTCTTTCTCTCTATCCATGCAGATCTCCCTCTGGTGTGTCAGGAAATCTGAAAGTGTTAGAAGTCCACTGTTGGTTCTGCTCAACTAGGTAATTCTGGTTTTGAAACATGTCCAGCTTCCAATGTTCATTATTTCCCTTCCTTTTAGTCATACTGTACATGTGTAGACACACATTTCTAAAGCCATTTCTCTCTGCTATACTTCTCTATGACCGTTCTGGTTTTTATGGTACTGCAGATGTTCAGTTTCTTGGTTTTGTGGGATTTTTTTGTTTTGTTTTCATAACAGAGAAATGGAAAAGTTGTAACTTGTAATGTAGACTGCTACTCCCTAAAGCAGATTATTTGAAGGTTGCCTCTTCCATTCACATTTAACAGTAATGAAACACCTGTCCATAGAATGAAGCAAGACCAGAAAAATAGATCTGTTTCTTAGGAAAAATTTAGAAAATATTTCTGTTGGTACAGGTGACATGTTCTTCTACCATGTATCTTTTCCAGCACATTTTTAACAGAAATAACTGAAAAATACGGACAATTTGGTTTTCTCATGGTTAGACACAACTCCATCTATGTCAGGTTTGGGAACACATCTCAGTCCTGTGATGCTGCTGGTAGAGCCTTGTGCAGAGCTCTCTGCAAGTCTTTACCTCAGCTCTCTTCCAAGCACTTGGCTACACAGAGAGATGTCCTGGCACAGCTGCACTGGAGGCACAGGCTGCCCTGTCTCCCCAAACTGGTGCTGCTGTGGGATGGAATTGGGTTTAACCTGAAGTAGTTCTCCTGGGGCAAAAAAACCCCAGCAAACACAAAACAAAAACAACTCCCCACCAGTCTTCTGTTGGGAGTTGAGATGAAATAGTTACTGTAGAAACCTTATTCCATTTCAAGCGCAGAGATGTTATTGTTCTGCAGCAGCATGGCTGGCACAGACTCCCAGCTCCCTGTTTCATGTTGACTCCACTGAATTGCTTGGCATCTTTTAATATGTTTCCTGTTATTAGGTCAGATGCTTTTCCAAATTAAAAGCCAACTGCATTTTTATCTCTCAACCTGGCTTAGCTAAACTGCCTAATAATACTTCTTCTGAAAAAGGTGTGGTTGTAAGAAGAGCAGGCTTAAAACAGCCTTGAAAGCCACTTCATAGCCCACAGTCCAACACTTGTTTATCTACAAATGACAATTGTAGCACTGTGTGAAAGCATTGTTAAATACTCATTTCTATCATCTAGCACGCCACCATGCAACAAAGTGCAAAGAAATACTACTGCAAAAGGTTTGTATTCACTGCAATATGGCACTTTCAATATTTAATATGCAGTACTGATTTTATAAATTGCACTTTGTGGTACTGCCAAGCAAGAAGAAAAGAAAGAATTGAACTCTCCTTGCTGTGTGAGAGATGCTAAATCTGTTTAATTTGCAGGAAAAAAATAGACCTTAAAACCTAGATGCATAAATGATAATTTGGATGCAAGTTTGCCTCAAATTTTCTTAGAAGAATGCATTTGCTATTCAGGCACCATATTTGTGGTGACATAACATAATTTTATATATATAATATATTTACATAACAGGCACGAGTAGCCACTCTCTATTATTTACTGTGTCACTCAATGGACAAGATTAAACCAGCTTTGAATTAAAAGGAAAAAAAAAACCCAAACCAACCCAAAACTTGCATTTGGACTGCAACTAACAATCACTAAATCAGACAAAATCACTGTACAAACATAGGAAAATAGTTACAAGGAGTTCAGTGATCCTCCTGTCTCGTTATCCCACCCCAAGAAGTGACTAATGCAGGCTGACTTGCAGGGTGGCCCAGTCCCTTCAGGGCACCGGGGCTGTCTTCAGCCAAGTGCCACCAATTCCCTCTTCCCAGTGAGCTGGGGGTGGCTCACAGGGCTGAATACCTGTGTGGCTTCACAGCCACCTCTGCCACCCCCTCCACACACCCTCTGTTTCCTAGAGGCTTAAAGAGGGGAAGGGACAGTTCACTGGCTCACTTTGGGCATCCAGCTGGATTCTGAGCTTGAGGCTATTTGCTGGAGGCAACCCCAGACTGCAGGGTGAGAGAGGTGTGTCTTAGGAAGCCACTGGGAGAGCCCCTGGAGGGATATGCTGGCCCCTCTGACTGTGTGAAGGGAGCAGCCCGAGGTGAGGGACCTGTGGCAGGTGGTGCTGAGCATCTGCTGCTCCCCCACATATCTGAAATCCAGATGGTCTCTCCTGTCTGCCAACGCCAGCTTTGGACAGATTGCTTCCTAGAAGTTCTGATTTCAAGGAAGCCATGAAGAGCTAGGCTTTTAGCATCTAAAATTACTTAGGGGCCCTCAGGAGGACATAACAAGGCTCTAGCCATGCCATTGCCATTATGATGGGTGCAACAGCTCAGCCCCTCACTAAGTGATGGAGTTGGGAACCACACTCTGCTTGACTCAAACACTCTGAAAGGCCTCCACCAGGGAAGCCAAGGGCTCTGGACCCTTGGAAACCCTGGGCTCCTCTGCTTTGAAAGCATCCAATCTATAACTGGATGCTGGTTGGGCATCTGCAAGCCATTAGCTGCTGTGCCCTACACCTACAGGTGTGCAGTGCTCCTCACTGTGACTGAGTCCTTTCCTGCCCAGCCAGGGCCACAGCACGGTTGGCTCACCCTCTTCCCTCTGAGCTGGTCCACAAAACCTAAAATTCTGTCATTGTGGTTGTACAAGTCTAATACTTGGGACTCTTACTGCTCTCTTTAACTCACTAGGAGTAATGAATTCCAGGGACTAATTTTTAATTCCTTTTTGTTTTCTGTTTATTAACTTTTTTCTCATCTCTCTTTATTTCTGGAGTAAATTGGAGCTGTTTAATTCTCAAAATTATTCACTTAAAATTTGGGGGAGGAGGAAAATAGATCCATTCCTATAATTCTGGTATTAAATACTGTTTCATGAAATAAATGAGAATAGTTACACATGAGGTATTTAAAAAAAAACAAAAAACCTCCTTCTTTCCTTGGCACAGTGCCATGGGCTGGTTCCTTACTTTGGGACACAGGGTGGCATTTAACTCCTGGAATTGGATATGCCCCATGGCAGCCCCTTAGGGTTTTCTCCAGATAGCCTCTCCTAGATGGCTGGATTTGAAGAGCAGCCACTACATGTTTGACAAACCAACTGAAATACTGAGTGGTGTGCAAACTATAAAGAAAACTGCTTTGGCCCAAGATTATGGCATCTTTCCCCACCCCGCACCTGGACAAAAATTACTTAGCTTGGCAAAGCAGATAAACACACACAGAGAAACTTGTGGTTAAAATTTTACCTTTTGTTGAAGTCTTTAACAACCCTGGCTGAGTAGTTCATGTAAAAAAAATGAGTTATTATTATAAACCCTACTTTTCAGGCCACTGGAATGACCATTAATTCTCACTTATTTGTTCATTCAGGGCTTGAGTCTGGAAGAAAAAGAAAGGAAACAACTACCCAAAAGCATGAAAATTACTTCCTCTGGTAGAATGCCAATGTTTTCCATTTCTAAAGCATTTTCCAAATGACTTATATAGTTCTTGCAACATCCTGATGAGGTAGGCATTATTTCCCCACTTTACAGATAGCAAAACTGGGCAGAGAGTCAGTAAGGAATCCACCCTGGGCGTCCAGGCAGAGAAGGTCAGGACAAAAAAAGCACTTTCCTCCTCAGCAGTTGCTCCTTTTGCCCCAGAGGGTGGCAGTCACCTGGAGGCCACTCCTCCCCACCAGCACATGAGAACAGGCAGGAGTAGCTGGATATGAACACCCTGACTCCAAGCTCCCCAGGACAGTGGCCATCACTGATGTGCAGGTGGGGGCCGACTGAGGAAGTGCAAACAAAAGCACAGCTATGATCTGTTCCTTCCTCCAAGTCATGACCTAATCTGGAGCTGGATCTGATGACTTTTCCTGTATCGAAAAGCAAGCCTGGGTTAAAACTGGGAAACCATCTAAGAATTAGATATTGGGGCTACTGACCACACACACGTGCACACACACACATCTCTCCAGCAATGCTAGGTCCAAAGAATATATACAGAGCAGTCAATGAACTATATATATGTGTGTGTTAGTATGATTCAGTGCAATGGGGCAATGGTGAGTTCTAGAGAAACACTCAGGTTTAAATGACCATTAAGCCTCTCTACCCTCCTCATGAGTAAAATGCGTGTTTGATGTTCTTTTCTCACCTTACTCGTATAATAAACCTTCATTCCATCACCACTACTTTTGACTATAATACATAGGGTAAAACTAGGGTACCTCATTACATTGGGATGTGCAATACACAGTTGACAGAGCAGTCGTCTGAGCTGAATAGTCTGAATACAAGTAAAAAGCAAGTGAGCTTAAACAGTAATATACTCCAATTTACAATATAAGCAGAACAAGTAAAAATATTGCTCCCCATGTGATCCTTTTTTTTCCCTCCACTACTGCTGTGCCTGTAAGATTGGCTTGGTAAACTGGACGCACTCAAAAAATAAGGATTTTGCCTCTTGGAAGCTCATAAAATGATACTAGAAAAAGTTTTCTGATGGCTCACCCACACAGACTGCAGTCAGTCATTAGACAATTCAAATGGGTAGAACAGAGAACCCTTTCACACAGCTGTGGAGAAACAGAAAGAAATAGCCACATATCCCAATGCTGTTTCTGGGAATGAGGAAGAGGAAAAAAAAGAGAAAGAAAAAAGAAAAAGACAACATATTAAGAGTCTTTGTCACTGTCCATCGAGCCATACATATCTGCCAGCTTTTTAAACCGAGGTCCCCAGTCACTGAGGTAATCGTAGTCCTGATCTCCGTCCGTAGTCACCGACTCCAAGGAGCTGAGGGACTCGGCCACAGAACCATTACCTTCGTACGCGTAGGTTGCTAACGAGTCATATGGGGGTGCTGTTGGATCTGTATCGTTTTCCTTTAACCTTTGGTTAATGAAATCTCTGACATCCGTGTTATCTCGTGCTGTTGCAGTCCGCCGTGGCATAAAAAGTGTTTCCGGCACAATGTCTCTGCGTAATTTATTATCATCTATGGCTTCGGGATTCCTCAGCGTGCCAATATCAAACGCCTGGGTGTCTTCCTCTCCGCCACCTTCATCGTTGTAACTGACAATGTTGTCTCTGATGTCTTCTTTGGAAATTATCAAAGGCTCTTTTTTCCGCTGCCGCCTCAGTGCTGCAAACAGCACCACGGTAACTGCAAACAAAAACAACAGCGAAAGAGAAAGGGAAAGAAGGTTAATCCCCAACTCCATTAAAGCCCAGAAGAAATGCTGTGCCTCTGCTTGAATTTGAAGTTTCAGAGGATGTTTTGCAAAACTGAAAACGTGAACGTCAGATTTTCAGGCTGCGCTTGCTCTGCCTGTGAGTTCCTTGGGAGATGAAATGGCATGGATGCACAGAAGAAAGGAGATGTCAAGCCTGTAGGAAGCTAAGCAGAGTGTCTTTTTGCCAGTAGGCACTTTGTTACCCAGACCCATATACTAATTTTGTCACCTTGAGAACAGAACTAGTTTCATGAGAGTTAGGAAGGAAGAAACAGTTTCTCCACAATAAGTAACATCAGATGTTATTTATGTTGAACCCCTTGGACGATTTACAACTTCTGCTATGGACAAGGATGGTATCTACTGAGCTTAGCACAGCTGAATTTCAAGACAAGTAAATCTACCCTGCTCCGGAAAAAAAGGTTGCAATATGGATTTTTAGCTAGCACAAGGTCTGAGTTTTATTAACTTCCCTGGAATGTTTTTACAATGTACATCACCTTAAAAAGTACACAAATTAAATAATGGACTGATGAGATATGATAAAGTTATTTTTTATTCCGACAAAGGCAGATTTCTAAAACATATTCTATGACCTTCGTTTTAAAGTGTGTGTTCGTACACATATTTTTCATTTATTTGGAGTGAAGTAACTCTTTCCATGATCCCAATCCAAATTTTACTATTTTTACTCAATAATGATTCTCAGTACTGATGGAGAAGTGGACACAGAGGGTGGAAAGGGATATGGACAACACTTTCCTATAGAAGCTAATTTCAGATCTTTTAGCTGAATTCTACATTAAGATGTAAATGGCTGAATATTGACAAATGAACAGCAACAAGGAACAGGGATGTATTTCTGCTGTCATTGTTGCTTTGGTAGTCTGAGGTCTGCAGTGCCCAGCATTTCAGCTCTGCTGTGCAAACTCCAAGGAAAGACACATCTTGCTGTCTTTACAGTTTTTTCATAGCAAAGCAAAGCAGAAATGCCTAAACTCATTGATGTGAGATGATAAGGTGGATCAAAATGATCTTTCATGTCAGCTTTTCTTCTAAAATGGCATGTGAGTCAAAGCACAGTAAATGTTAAAGAATTTTTTTTTTCAGTCCCTTCCTCATTTGTAACCTTTTAAAGTCAACGTCAAGGACTAAGGGTGTCCCCAACACAAAACTTTATTCCATTGAACTTTATTATCCTTAGCTTCCTTTGACAGACAAATTCTGGTGGGGTTTTTTCTTTTGGTCAAGGGGGGTGGTTGGTGTTTGTTCGTTTGTTTGTTTGTTTGTTTGTTTTGGTTGGGTTTTTTTTTGTTTGATTTGTTTGTTTGGTTTTTTAAATAATGAGTTCCCCTGCAGGATTGCTTAGAGCAAAATACTGTCTGCAGGTGTGCCCAAGCATCTTGTAGATTGACTATGGAAGGTCACCAAGAAGACAGGATAAAGTAGGAAAATGCTGTGTCTTACCACAGGAATACTGCGACTAAGGAAGAACATCTGTCAATATGAGTTGAAAGGAAATAGATGGTGAAGCTGAAGGATTAGGAGAGGTGGTTCAGATGGCATTAGGATCTCAGCCTAATGATGAGGATTTACTTATGGTGTCACAGAAGGGTCCTAATCTGAGAAATGCTTCTTCATGCTGCTGTGCAAAAATGCAGTAAGAGACACCTGTATTCCTCAAGAGCAAAAAGCTGTGGCACTGTGTGGAAGGACTGGTCAAAAGTGTGTTTGAAAGAAGAGAGATAACACAACTGGAAAACACAATGCCAATTTGGAATGGGCTTCTGGAACAGTGACTGGTAGAGTGGTCTGATAAAGCGTAGGAATGACAGATTTTACATCAAAGAGTTGCTGAAGTATCTCATTCCAAAACCAGTGTTACACAGAACATGCAAGGGTGAGACTTGGATAATTACATCACGTCTGATACGTGGATTTTACTCTTTTGTGTCGAACTTGCAGGAAAAAGACCCCATCATAAGCTACATGTTGAAGTTCATCACCTTTATTTGCATGTCTGTGTTCAGCAGTATTTGAAGCCTCCAGATAAGATGCTAAACTTACTCAAACTGCATATAAACCTAGCAATTTACAGGCAATTTTTGTTGCTGCTAAACTTTTAGTTGTGGTTCAGGTCTGCCCAGCGTATTGTTTTTCACTCAGTAGTGGTTGCACATTTAAACCCTGCAACCAACCTGAAAATAGAAAATTATATAGCTGAGTTAATTGAAAATCTGCTTATGGTGCATGGTGGCATGAGCAGTAATTGACATAAAGTGCTGCTTAGCACACAGAATCAATTATTTTCGATTGACATAAAACAGGAAATCGTTTAATGTCAGATTGATATTAATGAGCACAGTTGTACTAACGAGTGCAAGACTACCTGCAGCATTACATTACTTTTTCTGGTAAGGAACTTAATACAAAGTGAGCTCAACCCTTAGGGGCAATGATACCATGTTTTGAAAAATGAATTTAATGGTGAATTAAGGATCAGATTGTTATTGTGGGAATCTTTTCTGAAAATGGGATAGACCTTATTTGAGCAAGCCATGAGTATACTGTTAGAGTCTGAGAACCACAACATTGTCTTCGGCTCATTACTGGAGAGGGAAATTTTGTTAAAAGTAAAGATCAGGATGACTCTGCAGTCCAAGAGATAAGCATGTCCAGATAAGCCCAAGTCCAGATACGCATGTCCAAGGAAGACAGGTGTATGGTAAAAAGAAGCAGACTCATGAAGGAAACATTTTCTCCCCTACCTGACCCTACTGCTGTAAAATTGGTCCAACTCCCTTCTTTCCTCCTAACATCCTAATAACAACTCCCAGAGAACAGCCTACGTTGTATTGTACAGCTGTCCCCAGACGAACAGGTACAGCTAATGGCCAAGTGACCAACTATCTCTGTTTGCAGTACAAGAGAGGTGGAACCTGAGAGGAATGTGAGAGATGTTGCAAAATGTCCTTTTATATATATATATATATATATATATATATAAAAACAGTGGACCACCTGTAAATGCTGTAGCGAGAGCTCTGCACATCCTCCACACTCAGGATCCAACCTCTTTCTAATCACAGGTGAGTGAAATGGAGGACCCTGCAGCCTCTGAGAGAGTCCTTCAGTATCATTCAGCATCCTTTCCCAACAGAACAGAAGCACTGAGACTTGTTTCTCCTCAGTTTAGAAATGGGAAGTTAGTTCTTCAAAACTAAGTTATCTGCCCTCCTTCTGTGGTCAACAGAAAGGGATGGACATGTGCAGAGGGTTATGAGTAATGTGTCTGGTCCTCCTCAGATACCAATAAGGGATGGGATGAATGTCTCTCTACAGGTATCTACTTCCAGTGACCAGAGGGTGGAGCCCAGCTGCCTCCTTCATATATCGCTAACTTTTAGATAACTAAGGTTAGCTAGGTCATGCCCTCTACACCCCATCTGAGCAGCCCTCAGAGGACGAAATACAATAATATATGGGCAGGATAAAACAACGATGTCTTTACTTTGCCTTTGTCCTTGTCTTGGAATATAGCAATTGTCTTGGAATTATAGCAATGCAAAATAACCACAAAAGGAACAAAATGTCCCTGAGCTACTTACCAAGTAATATAATGATGCAGAGAAGAATGGCAATAAGAGCCCCAGTGCTAAGACCAGTAGGATGAATCAAGGCTTCTGCATTACAGGACAGCATCTTCCCTCGATGGTCACAAGCACACACTCGAATAGTCACCGTTTCAGTGCTGCTCTGGATGGGGTAATCATTGTCTGATATTACCACTGGCAAGAAGTAGGTACTTGTTTCGTGCCGGTTATATCTGGTTTTTCGGGTGAAAATCCCTGCTGTGTTGTCTGGAAACACAAAGCACGCATTAAATCTTCATCTGAAGACTGAAAGAATGGATAAGATAATTAAGAAAAGTCTTCCTAGAAATTCACCTCTGTTGTCCTGTAGTGTAAAGTTTGAGCTGCTGGCTGCCTCGGGAGCTAAGGAGAATGAAAACTGATGTCCATTGTAAGAGTCATCTTTATCAACAGCACTTAATGTCTGTATCAGCTGAAACAATAAGAACAACATTATTTCTTAAGTCAGTGAACATTATGTTTATTTATGTACTCTAAAAAAAACCTGTAAAAGCAATCTTTTGTATTATTTTTTTTTCTTCTGCTTCCAGGCAGATGATGTTGCCATGGTGAGCTTAAGAAAAGTGATCCACATGCTGCTGATGCTGTTTAGGATCACCATACTATCACCATCCTATACCATCAGCGAGTTACACAATTAATTTGAAAGCCGGCAGGAAAATCATGTTGATTTCAACAGAAGGCTTGTGTTAATGACACTCCAGATGGGCAGGAAAACTTTGCATGTGACAAGCAACAGAGATGAAAGGTGAGACAGTCCAAGATGACTTTATATTTGTCTACCCAAATCTCACGTCACAGAAATTGTTTGGCTGAGTCTTCCAAATCACCTGCTGCTTTGAACTACCTCGCAATAGGAGTAGTAGACTGAGAGTTACCTAGCAGAAAATAATAGTTGTATCACAGACAGGACCTGTAACACTTATAGACCTGAAATTGTTTCTGAAGGAGACAGTGGAAGTGCCTGAATAAAGCAAACAATGAAATAATGAAAACGAATCAGGGGTAACAAGGTGCAATACAGAAAAAAACATTGAAAGACATACCGTCATGTTAGCTGGAAGAATACTAAGTGAAATCAGATACTGTGCAGCCACTGTTTAATTTTGCAATTAAGTTTGATGCAATGCAAAGTACACCTCTTGATGAGGTAATGCAAGAGTAGTAGCAAAACTCATTTAAATTGGAATATTTTCTTAGTACAAGCAGACAACACACCTGTTCTGCCTTTGCGTTTTCACAGACGAAGGTCTCGTAAAACATGGCAAACTCTGGAGCGTTGTCATTTACATCCAAAACCTTAATGAACACTGGGACACGGCTGCTTTGTTTTGGGTTGTCTGAAATGACAAAACCAGAATGGAGATTTTATTTAGCCCAGTTACTGACTCAGTGCAGTGGAAGAAAAGGACAGACTTGGAGGCTCATTGCCTTAATTCTTCTCACTCAGAACACTTCACTTACATTCTGTTGATTTCTGGTGAATGTGTTATGGAATGAATGTGGTATCATTATTCTAATTCTGCATAAACTATAGAGTTAAAATGGATTAGGAGTCCGGGATTTACAAATTCCTTTGACCATTCCAAGTGTGATTATGAATGTATGTGTGATATATGTAAATATAATACGGGAACTAAATCAGATCTATTTATTAGCCTGACTGATACTGTTTGGTGGCAGTGAAGTATCTAGAACATATTCCCTTCCTTAGCTCTCAAACATGAAGACTGAAGAGTCATGAGGATGAGATTGAGTGGGATTTTTCTTCTCTACTTGTTAAAAAATGTAATACTCTGTGCCCTACAAATCTTGTGGCACAGTTTCTTAAGCTACCATGATTATCATGATGTTATAGAAATAGTAACTGCAGCTGTGATCACAGATGTTTTCTAACCTGTTGTGAATTGTTTTGCCTGGTGTTCTAGAGTAAATACTGAAGTGTATCAGCTGAAAAACATAAGTCCTATATAAAACCTGCAGATGCTCCTATGTAAACAATCTCTTTTTCCCTATAAGGACTGCATAGTGTCAAGAGGTTGAACTTGACAAGGATATTCCTGAGCATAGAATACTAATGAAAACACCATAACCATTCTGGATAAAAATGAAAACATCTGTAAATGCACCATACTGTACAGACCACTCCTTTTCCTGTCGGGAGGAGACAGGCCTTAGTCAAAAAGATGCACAGAATAAGGAAGAAAAGCAATGGCAGCAACCCTGCCTAGAGCCATGCATGGTGAAATAGGCAAGATTCTGAGGAAAAAAGTCACACCATCACAACCACTGGCTCCTAAAATGTACAAGATCTGCTCCCAAACAAATTTGTCATCACTAATCAAAAGAAACCCAAGAGTCATTGTCATTGATCTGTCTCCTTTGTGCTCCATATCACACAATATCGACCTAGGAGTATGTGGATATGGGAATGTCAGAGAGTGAAATCTGAGGGAAAGAGCGTGATTGAAATAAGTTTCATTTAAAATAAACACCTTCCCCTCTCTTACATGAGGTCTGACACTGAATTTTCCAATGTTGATTTCCTACCCACGTTAATATAGTTTATTAATGCATTTTAACCTATCATTCAAGTGAAAAAATAGTGCAATAAAATATAGCGGATCTAAGACTCTGTATTCTTCTACAAGCATTCATTATAGTAGCTGGTTGGTTTTACTATTATATTTATTCATTATAGTAGCTTCTATTTATTCATTATAGTAGCTTGTTGACTTTAATAAAAGTGCTATTAATGTGTTTATCATCCTTTTATAAATGTGAAAATGCCTTCTCCAAAACTGGCACTGCTTATTTGTATTACAGAGCTCAGTCATTTGGACAAAATATTGTGCTTTAAGGCTCCACAGTCCCAATGAAGTTAATATGATTCCATTAGGCATAAACCTCTTTCTAATATGAACCATTGGGCTAAATTCATTCGATGTATAAAATAACAGTTTATGTATAATACAGACTAGGCTGAATTCTGTGCTAAAATGCATCCATAAAAGAGTTGTATTTTTATAACAGGCAGAAATCAAAGGCACTCATTTGAAGTCACAGGACTATTGGCAAGGCTATTTTGTAGGGCATACTTTTCTAACAAATACATTCAAATATATTCGCAAACATGTTTCTTCTCCTCTCAAGAAGGAGAATTGTTTTCTTTCCTGCTTTTTAAACCTAAACCTACATATTTTCATTTTACTTCTAGGTGCTTAAGGTTCTCACTATTTAAAATCATACTGTAATAAACAGAAGCTTCATATAAACTCTAGGCTCTATGAACATGTGCCTCTTCTCTGATTTAATGGAAATGAATATACATCTTCAAGTCCTTTTTTTTTTTTTTATGATTTATTGTGTCATCATCTTTCAAATTATTTGTGCAAATTAATTGCTGTAGGTTCATCTGTTTGCATTATCCTTTAATTAATGCTGGGCTTCATCTCCATAGACTCAACAAACTGCTTAAATCTATTTCTCTCTATAGGGATATGTTTTCTGCTGAGCCAGCAACCAAACTGTTAAAGTGTTTTTTGGTTTTTTTTCAGAGTACAACCTCAAAGTCCTGCCAATGTTTGACTTGCCCTTAAGTGTTAAGTAACAAATATTTAAAAACACTCTGGGAATTGTCTCTGGTAAATCAGCTGTAATTCTGCAGCTGTGACTCACTAGACCTGTGTCCCGAGCTTTAATGCCAGTTTGCTGTCTGACTGTGGCAGATGTACTGACCCGGTGTTTCACCAACTATTTATTTGCAGCAGCCACAGCGTGACTGATTCTCTGGGCTGCTGAGCAATTGCAGCTCATACTGGTGAAAAAGGAGAACATTTAGAAATGGAGCAATCTAAACTTACTGACAATTCTAGACAAAGGCAAAACAACTTCTCTATCTTTTTTTTTACTGTAAAATGAAATCAAGAGCAGTCATCACTGAAAGTTGTTTCTCTTTATGACTTTATAATTATTTTTTTTTCTATATCAAAGGGAGCACCCACCCATTTGAAGGCGTATCCTGCCTGTAACCTGACTGGGTATTTTTTTTAGAGTACTTCAGTGAAATATACTTGGAGCTTGGTGAGATAATGTCACTGAGACTAATAAGTGATTCTGTGGAATTTAGTGCAATGGGACTTTAAGTAGCCTTGCTAGAAATTTCTGGGTTTAGCCAGGAACAATAAGCAGTGGTACTTTCCAGTCTAGTCCCTTGAGACTAAAATTAGTGAAGTGTCCTGGATCAGAACAGTAACTACATTTCAACCAAAAAAATTGCCTTTGGAAGACATCTACCCTAGTTACGCCAAATTTGGTCTAGCCTTAGTAAAGCACACCCTGGGAAGCAGCTTGTTGCAGCCTGAAAGGATTCTGACCAAAGAGGAATGGTAATTAAGACAGAAGCCTGTGTGAGACACAAGAGGTTAAGTTGAGAGGGTTTGGTGCAGTAGAAGGTCTGTGCTTAGGGGAGGAAGCAAGAAACAAAATGAGAACTTCCTATAGATGCTAAGCTGGATTTCACACAGTATACAGTCTTCTATACTGCATGTTATTTCAGCCCAGCGGGGGTCAATGCAAATGTTCTTGCTATTGTCAATGCTAAATGTTTTTGCTATTCTCAATGCTAAATGTTCTTGCTATTCTTTCATTTTTAGGCATTTATTTTTCCCTTCTGCTCTACCCAGGAGCTGCCTACAGTGTACAACTTTTGACCCTAGAACCCTCCTTCAAGAACTTAATAGGAACACAACCATGTGACCAACATTCATGTGGTGTTTGGTGTGCTGAAACCCTGTACCTAGCATTAAAAGGTGCAAACTTTCATGGGAGGGAGAAAACTATTAATGTCCTGTCATTCCTATAGGCTCATACCCACTACTCCACCATACAACCCCATTTGCTTGCCTCAGTAGCATTGTTTTACATTGGTTTTCAGTTTTAAAGAAGACTTGCACAATAAAGAAAGTTGAGTCAAGTAATCTTGAGTTTTTTACACTCTTCTCACTGTTAAGCAGGTAATTGAGCCATATACAAATACAACAAAAGAAAGTGGAGCTTACATTGTCTCAGAAGAATCGAAAGCTTTTTAGCCTCTGAGCTGCAGAGAGACATTGTGACACTCACAGAACTGGTGTTTATTTTAAACTTATCTACCATTCCACCATAAACATAGGTACTGCGACTCTGCAAAAGCAAATGGAATTGCATTCTCTGCTATTTGAGCATGTGATGTACTTTTAGATAATGTATTAAAACAAAGTGGATTGTTTATTAAGGCCATCTTGAATACATGTCCTTATCTTAGACCCCTGGCATTTTGAGTTCTAAAATCAACATGTCTAGGATTATCACAAGATCACTGCTCTGGAACAATCCTAAACTAAGTGACAGACTGATTTGTAACTACAGCTTGTAATGTCAAAGCATGCACACAAAGTAAAAAATGGAGATGCATAAAACTGATTAAGATCTGGGCACCAAGCTCAGCCCAGCCACCTTAGCCTTACTTGAAAACACCCAATCTGAATGAGACTGAATTCAGCCAAGGAATGCAGTTTGGCTTTAAACCATCTGTTTTGCTGCATGCCAGTTTCAAAATTCAACAACCGTGTTTGAAATTTAAAATGGCTATAACTGATGAGAGAACACAGAACTGTCACCTTTTCTCCCTGCTAAGTCACCTCTTCATGAACTGTGTCCCTGGTAAACACAAAACTGCAGATGACCTCTCGCAGAGTTACTGCTTCTTCATTAGTATTGAGTGGGCTATCCATAAACCTGACATGTGTCCAGCTGTGCTTTCCACACACTCAGCTAGAAGGCTAAATTCATTACATCAGGGACGGGAGTCGTATTTAGGTTTAACTTACTGATCTCTGCTGCTATTACTGTAATGTTGTGCCACAGCAGCGTTTCCCGGTCAAGGGGTTTTGAAGTGAATATCGAACCATTTCCTGAATTGATGTTGAATACTCTGTCCATATCGGTGTGGCGATCTACAGAGTACCTGGAAATACAGAGACAGGGGTTAGAGGAATGCTTTCCTTTTAATTTCTATGCTCTAAAACCATTTTCTAAGACTAGACATCAAACAGCTAGTAAATGGGGTTTCCTTTTGTTTTCAGCACAGGCTTCAGAGTCTTTATGTATTCACACAAAGAGCTAGTTCTGAGCTACTGGATAATGACACATTGGAGGTTTGATTTAGAAGGTGGAGTATTGTCACTGAATAAATGAATTGCTGCAGAATTTACATACCTCTGAGAATCATCAAAGCTTTGTTTTTAGTGAAAAATGTGAAGTCTGTGTCCTGAAAGAGACGAAGTTTATTTTAAGGCTGAGCTGGCTTTTCCTTTATAAAACCTTCTTTTTATGGTTTGGTATCTCAACTGTTCCAAATAATTTCTGATATAAAATTTGACAGCTGGGGTGCATTTGTACCTTTCACTTCCCAGCGTTTAAAAAGGCTGCCCGCCCAAACCAAGTCAGCACGGAACAGAGAGTCATTATTCCACGGTGCATATCACACAAAGGTTTGTTGTAACTCATTAAAACTAACATTCTCAGCCCGGCTTGATGGTATCTATATGTGAAAATGAATGCTAACAAGCTCTGGATGAGCTCAGAGTCTAAATACAGACTCAAATTTTCAATCTGATCTTTTGCTTTTTCAGCTGAACTAAATCCAAGTTTAAAAGTAGAACTCTCCAGTTCCCGGGAGAGGGTGCTACCACCTTGATCCAAATGCTGTGACTTGGTTTCATCTCTCCTGAAGGGAAAATTCTTGCATAAATTATGGAGGTTTTGACAGAAATATGTCTCTGATGTTGCCAAAGCAAGAATGCAATTGCATTATTCTGCTCTTGTTTCAAGCCCAACTGTGTGCTCATGTACAATCCAGGACACATCCTTGGGAAGCCCAGTGTGCCCCCTTGGTCTCCTTGCAGGCCACATCGATGGAGACAAGGCAGCTACTGCTGTCCCTTGTGTCCAGACAAGGGTAAAGATAACGGCTGAGCTGGTGAGCAGTCAGATGAAAACTGGGCCAGGAGAATGACTGGCAGAGTTTACTGCCACCACAGAATTCAGGGGAATGAATGCAGAGGCTGAAGAATGCAGAGGCTGAAGAAAGGTTTCTCTCCCCTGCTCTGCCCTAGAAGCAGCTGCAAGACATGTCCTTTATTCTGCACAGATTTCCTAGTGCTTGTGCAGTGTCTCTTAAATTCTGAGAAAGATCTTGCATGAAAGGAGGGAATAGAAGAAACCGGCTGAACTGTGATTCTGACAGAAGTTTTAAAACTAACTAATTATCTTGTAACTGATTTTTTTTCCTTCTTTGCAAATAAAAAAGTGGGATATAATGCCTACAGCAAATTAGACTTATTAGGTCTTATTCCAAAATAAGAATTTAAGTGTAGCCTACCTTTCTAAATAAAACAATGGCAAGCATTAATTATTTGTACTAAACTGTTTCTCTTTTCCCATGGTAAATTCCTAGGGAAGCACCCAAATGACATTCAAAGGTACTAGCACAAAAAGCTAACATTTTTTGGTGGGACTTGCATAAGCACAGCTTGCTAGGTCTTCAGGAGTTCAGATCTAGTTTTCATTCACTGCTGTCACTTCACTGACAGGACTGCAATTTTGGCTGCAGGAAGTCAGCTGTGGTGTCCCTATCTTAGCTCCTTTATGCAGCATTGTGACGTTACAATCAGCTTGAAAAGTGTTGCTTTGTCCAAATCTAAATAGCAGGTGTGAATTTGTTGACTTGGCTGAAATGTTTAATGGGAACATGTTTATACAAACTGGTCTGGCTCTTTTAGATTTTGATAAAGTAAGTATTTGATATGGTAAACATTTCATTTTAACTTTCATTCATTCAGGCTTTTATATGATATTATGTTGGTATCTTCTGAATTCAATTATTTTCAGATATTCTGTAGCTCATTTCCATATCTTACAGCTGTAATACTTTGGTATTTCCATTTTGCAGTTAAATCTAAATTCTGTATTCTTCTTTGAAATGAAATATCAGGATTTTACATAGATTGGCTGTTCCAGCTAACTGTAATACTATGTTTCAGACTCTTATTCAGCAAGACATTTAAATAAGCAACTAGCTTTAGGCATGAGTTGCCTGTTCATTGGAGGTTTTTTCTTCAATTTTACTTTCACTCCAGCTTCATATTTTGTATGGACTTAAAATATCTTACTGTCTTAGCACATTTTAATGCCTTGGTGTATTGCAATCACTATCTTTGTAAGATTTCCCAAATTCAATCTGTGATACAGCATCTGGAAGGAAAAAAAAAAAAGGGTTCTGGACTTTTTCTAAGATTACTAGGGTTGTAACATTGAGGACTTTTTCTTCAAGATATTATGAATTTTAAAGTACAAGTATTTGTAAAGCCATATGTATATTCAGTCATTTGTACAGTGGAAACTCAAACTCTTAAAAATAAAACCAGCAGAGACAGCTTCTTAATGGAATGTTAATTTTATTTCTTCACATCCCAAAGAAAATACATACAAGGTCAGTGCATTTAAAGTATATTCCAATTATACCATTAAATCTGGTCTAGAAGGATGATTTTTTTTTAATAAGGTAGACTGTCACTTCTGTTTCTCAGTTTGCATAATCCAGTCTCTTTTGATCAAGGATTTTTAATTATGTTGAACTGGTGGTAATTCTGACTTCTGGATCACAACCTAGTAAGAATTAAGTAGACAACATCAAACTAATTTTTACATTTATTTAATGGAATTACTGGTGTGTATTTGTCAGATTTCAGGACGTCATCTCTTTCAAGCTTTGAAGAATTGACAAGCTAGGAAGTTAAAAAGTATCTACACAGACTCCAGTCTCTCCTTGTACATAACAGGAAGAAGGGAAGGGTAAAAGAATCTAACACATGCAAATATGTTGTCAGTAAAACACACAAACAAAATTTAGCCTTACATTTGTTTGCAGATCATTTTCATCTGGGGTACTTTAGTAAATCAAATCACAGCAGGAAGAGAGTTCCAGTGACTGATGAACTTCATTATGCCTCTGAGGAGTTACTATAGCAAAAAAACTCAGCTAGCAATTTAAAAAGATCTGATGTACAATACAGCAGTGCCAGTTGCAGCATTATTTTTCCATCAGTATGCAGCAGTTCATATTATTTCTGTGCAGATCAAACACAAGTAGAATGCAAAACTTTTGTTTTATAACACAGCTGGACGTTAGAGTGGCACTCGGGAGTGTGTTAATGTTACTACACATGGACACATATTCAAATATAGCCAAACGTGTACTCATGTATTTTTGTATTTTCTCTACTTCATGTCAGAGCAAAACTTACTTACAAGACTTAGACTGATGCAATTTATCTCTACCAATACACAGGTCACAAATGGTTATGCAGTCTCACAACCAGGGCAGATATCCACTTCATATTTTGCTATCGCTTCATTGTCTTCTGATGTTCAGCAGCTTGCTGTCTAATGTAACCACAAGTCAGGAAGATTTGTGGGTCAGGAAGGAATGTGTGTGTGAATTTTTCATAATGCATTTTCATAATGATATTGTGAAGGTTTCCTTTAATGGAAGATCAAAGGGGCTTTCATCTAACAGAGTTAGAGCTCAGTTTGTTTAAGAAGAGAAATCTTCACTCGAGTTGAGGAGAAAATGGAAGGTTTTCATTGTAATATCAAGTGTCTAAAGATTTTATTTTTAACCATCAAGAAAAATTGACAAGCAAGTGACAAGTCATATATATACAGTCTAATTGCATCTTCCCCGAAGCTCAGAGTGAAAATCGGATTTCGCATCTCTATTGCATGATAGAAAAAAAAAAATTACCCTGTCAAAAAGATGCAGACTCAACCCATGCCCCTAAATTCTAGCAGATACCCAAGATATTAGCACCATAAAATTACATTTATTGCAAGTTAACATTTCTCAGGCTACTGCTCTCTGCTGATTTCCTTTCTCTTTTACTGATTTTCATGTTTTTTCTTGCTATGTTTATTTCTATTACTCTAACCTCTTTCTCATTTTTATTTTTCGTCTCCTTGCACTTGGCTGTTGCATGCTATTAAGGTAAAAAGTAGACAAGCTTCCCGCTGCACTGCATCAGTTTTGACACTTCTACTAAATTTTGCTCAGTAACTATCTGGTACTTAAATATGCAAAGTACTTACACGATATTAAAGAACTGCCCTTTGAAAGTTTCTAAGTTTTAGCACACACATTCAATTAATAGCAAAGAGCCGGTAGGCAGTACTCAACAATGAACAGCACAGTCCCTATCCACTGTAAATCACTTATAATTAGGAGCTGGTGCTGGTGTGAAATGCAAATGGTTGTAGTTATCACCACGGGGAAAGAGGGAAGCTCTCCCCTTACTCTCCAGAGCCATTAGATATAAAAAAGCAGGTTCCTATGAAGACTGCAAGGGGCCTGGGTGTCACCCCAACCAACTTTTCACCTCATGCTAGCATGCCCATGAAAATGTGCTACAAAAGATGTTCCTTCTGTCCCGGGGCTTTGCCAAAGTTGGCTGAAACATTATGCTGCTCTTTAAGTGACTTAGCTCTGCTGGCCCAGAATGGCATGTAATTGTTGCATGTCATGATACAAATTTAAGAAAACCTTAATTACACTTAGAAGGCTTAATCTTGAACCAGAACTCATGTCTAGGGCATGCTATGCAAAATGAAGATGGAGGGGGTTTCTGCCAGAAACATTTTAGAATTAGCTTCTTCATATAGGAAATTAAAATTATAATATTTACCATTCTCACAAGATGAGCTAAGAGCTTAAAACCTACTCATTATTATAAGATATCTCGATGAAAGACAGTAGTTTGCAGAAGTGCAAAGTATTGATGGACTAGATTTTTATTAAACCTGCAATGTTCTATCTTGATCAAAGGCTACTATTGAATTTCCAAGGTGCCCAACTCAGAAACCTGCTGAAAATTGACCTGGATTTAATATTGCTGCACTTTTCAATTCCTCCTCCTGCTGCCTTGTCAGTAGCAATGAACTTTAATTAAAACACACAACTATTTTAAAAGCTCTTTAATACTCTATCCGGCATGACTTAAGTACTCCAATATGCACTGAAACAATACACAATTTACAAAAAAAGGAAGACTTAGGTATAGCTACTCCAACCTTAACATTTCCTCCACTTCCTCCAAGAACAATTTATTGATTCATGGCAAATTAAATTTATGAAGCTCACGAGACTGACTCTTCTCTTACAAGCCCTGCACTGATACAGGTGAGATCAGAGCCTGTGCGTGCACATGAGCTGATTTTGAGGCATTTCTGCTTGCGATTTAGAGAAGATGAATGTGGCCTCTGTTACGCAGGTCTGGACAGACGGAAGAAGAAAAGGCTGCTGAATCACCCCCCTGTCATTTAGCCAAGAGGATGCACTGTGCTGCACTGGAAAATGTTAAAGGTGGAAGGAAAACACTAAGATTTTCTTAGTGCTCTTTTTGCAGTAAATTTTTCATGGTAGAAATAACCACATACATTAGTTATTGAAGAGATTAGGATATAATTCAAACTGCAAAAGCCATGCAAACACATTCACACATACCTAAATATGCTCAAGCGTGAGAGATCATTTACCATGTACAATACTCCATATTCAAGCATGCCCTACAATTCACATTGTTACAAGTGAGGATTTTTTTGTGGGTGCTGACATGATAAAAGCAAAATTAGAGCTGTAAAACATTTACAGACAAGCTGAAGCTGTATATGCTTACTTGACAGGGTTCTTGGCAGCATCTGGATCCTGAGCTGTTACTGTTCCTATTACACTGTTTAATGGAACATCTTCTTTCACTTCCATTATGTATGCTGGTCTGCTGAACATGGGGGGTTCATCCACATCCTCCACCTGAATTCTGACTGTAGCTGAATCCTTGAACGGCCCCAAGTACAGGAATCGAGGGTCCACATGAGTATTGGTAGCTTCCACTTTGAGAATATACAGGTTTTTGTTTTCGAAATCCAGTGCCTGGGAAGGAAAAAAAAGGAGTTTGAGAAGTGTGTGGGGATTGCTGTGATTCTCAGCCAGATGAGCAGGATGAATGGTGGGAAGTCATAGAGAGGCCTGTGCTAGGTAACAGGAGCCTGAACTGGAATTAAAATGCCAACAGAAAGGAGAAAGGGCTCAATGCCCAGATAATACATTAAGAAATAAACCACTTTTTCAAGGAATTCCATGCCTGGAACTCCTAAACACCAAGTAGTTTTCTCATACAGCCTTAACTCTTCATGTCTGTTGTTCTGTCATTTTTGGCATTTTGATGACTTCTTATCTATTCCTTGCCCATAAGCACCACACACTAAAGGAGGAAAGATTTTCTAGGTATTGCTTGTTTAGATACTGGCATTCCATCACTGAAATGAAACACTGTGACATCCAGTGTCTGGATATCCAGGACCACCCACAAAGCCACACACGATTTTATGATATGCTATGACTACAGCACACTCTGTTAAAACTATGAAGAAACAGTAGTTAGAGACTCTTTGTCACTACTTGGGGAAATGTGGGGACAGAGTAGTCACCCCATTTTTCCATTCCATTGTAGAAGATTCACAGCTTCTGTCAGCAACAGACAGAATTACAAACGGAGTTAGACTGATATCATAATCAGACCCCGGAAGGCATCTCCTAAAAAACAAGTAATGACAGGTGTCGTACTGATATCAACAAGCAAGTGCATGTTCGGAAAATCTACACAATGTCTATCTAGTGATGACTGAACTTGAACTGATGAAGGATGATATCTGTAACCTTATCAAGTTTGCCTGATAACCCACTGTAAATATTTCTCAAACCTTTTCTGACAACCAATGTGCAATCTAGTAGATGATGTCCACTGTGATCTTGCTAGGCACTGTGATTTTTTTTTTTTCTAAAGCATGCTGATAGATTTATTAAATTTTTACAAAATGTGAGTAAAAAGAAATTTATTACGTACTTTAATATACTACAGCTGCACAATTCAACATCCTCTGATAATGCAAAATAGGCAATGTGATACTCATTATTTCTGTGGTCTTAACACAGTATTTTCAACTAAGTGAGCAAATCCTGTAAGCAACATAGCGAGAAAATCACAGTTGGATAGTGGTGCTTCCTTGAGTTTTTATGTGGGTCTGTTCAGGCTGTAGAATTTTTTCTCAGTTGCACCACACTCCTTAAGTAATTTACTCTCTAAGGTCCTCCAAAGTATGTGCATTGGCTTTGTACAGGAGGTATAAGGGGAAGGATACCAATTGCTTGTATAAAAGAAACTTTACATAGGTAATGTAGAGATTCCCAATAGAAAGAATTCAAATTAACAAAAACTACATGTTACATTAAAAATTAAAAACAATACATAAAGGTTTGACTGGTGTTTCAGAGGCTGGGATTAAATGCATTAAGATGTGTACCTTTTTCACAGTTATGATTCCTTCCTGTGTGTCCTTGTCTGTGGTAATTCCAAACATGTCATATCCGTCCCCCTCAGTGATGCTATATTCAATCTCTGCATTTTCATCCACGTCAGCATCGTTAGCTTTTATCCTGCCAACTGGGGAGTCGAGTGGCGTAGACTCAGGAGCTCTGAACTGGTATGTGCCTGCAGCAGACAGAGGGAAATCTGGTTAGTCAGTCTCCAGGTGCTTTGGACACCACCTCTCAGTCCACTGTCCGGGCTGGGCACGTGCAGGTGAGTCAGTGAGTCGCTGTGTCCACAGGCCTTCCTGGGCCAAAAGCCTTCAGCTTCTGCTGTACTTTCAGGTGGGTAAAAGTTACTTATTTTTCTACCTGTTTTCTCATATGGAGGATGAGCATTTTGCTTTGCTACAAACATGTAACTTGTAGCAACAGATGTCTCTTTCTGGACGTTCTCATGGTCTCTGTTGGCCATATCAGAACTGCATATGAAAAATGTCTTGAGGCCAAAGGGCAGATACTAACAATTGTCAGATGCCAGTGCAGCTTAGTAACACTAAATCTGAATCCAGCTCAAATGCCTATTAAAAATGTACTACACTGAGTTTTTGTCTGAAAAAAACTCTTCTTGTGGAGTGTTGGCATTATGAAGCTGTATCTTTGGCTTTTATATTGAAGACACTTATGTCCAGAGATGTATAATTAACTCATTGGGGGCAGAGTGCTGTATTTCTTCTTAAGTTGCTCTAATTTAAATGGAAACTCTTTGCCCACAGCTAAGAACAGACTTTGAACTTAAATGACAAGTTGCTTCCAATAACTTTCCCAGTGACTTAACTGCCAAAGCTCACTGATTTGTCTGATAGTATCTGCAATTATTTTCTCTAACAGCTGCTCTTGACTTTGACACACACTGACACTGTGATACACACACATCATACAGAGAGCAGTGGTTAGACAAAGTAAAAAAGGAAAAAAACAGAGTGAGAAAGAAGGAAGTAAAGAGAGGGAAAGAGAAGAGGATGAAAGCTGAATCACTTTGAATCCCTTATGGCAATGAATGGTCATTAATAGAAATTACTTTCTAAGAGAGCTTGCTCAATTGATTCCCATAAGTATCACACACGTATCTACTGAATTATTTGAGACAGGGGAAGTAAATAGGCAGAAATACCTGGTATATTTATGTACATGCTTTTGTTTCTGTATGCAAAGAATATAGGAAAATTCATCGAAGCAAATGCTTTCTGGTTATAAATACTCATTTCTATTGAATTTGCTCTTGGGATATTTCTGCATACTTAAATAAATTTATTTCAAAACTTAAATATATTAGATTACAACAGATACCTTAAAATGCAATCAATCACAAAGTCTGAAAGAAATAATAGTGAACAAGAAATACAGATTATGTTGATCAAAGTTACTTAATAGGTAGAAAAAATAAAAGTTGTTTCTGCACACTAACTCACCTCTCAGACTGCCAACTGCAACTGGAGTAAAAATATTAAATATTTGTTTCTCAGTTACAGCAATTAACCTTAGCATGATGCTATTGCTTAGTTATGTGCTCTCTTTTGCTTTCCTAAAGTTTGATACTCAATAAATTCACAATAGAAACAATATCTAAGGTGAACAAAAAACAAAACAAGAACCATTTTTGTCCATTTTAGTGTTACAACGTAGAATGTAAATATTCCATACTCTGGGGGAAGCGAGGTGGATTGTCGTTGACATCAGTCAGTGTGATGTTCACAGTGGTGGTCCCTGATAATCCACCCATCTGGCCTCCCATGTCCTTTGCCTGGATAACGACTTGGTACTGCTCCCTATTTTCACGGTCCATGTTCAGTAAAGCAGTTTTAATGATGCCTGCAAACATGAAAATTAAAGAGTGGGGAGTTCACAGGTAGTGACTTTGATGGAAATTCTTATTAAAAGAACAAAACAATCTCTGTGTAGTAAGCAAACCTTGCCCAGTACAAATATTTACTGTTACGAGATGGTTCATTAAATTACAGACTTGTCATGTCACATCTCAGGCTACTGCCTATGTGACAGACACAGTATTAGTGGTACCCACAGAAAGATGTTCTACTTATTTGTGAGCCATGTTATTTTATACAACTATTTACCCTCTTTCAGCTCCATGCTAAAATCTCTTACTGAACTGGAAAAAGGCTGTTTGTTCATTATTTTGACAGATGTGGTAAAAAAAAAAAGAAAAGCTAACTTCAGCAAGACACCATTGAAGAGTGAAACAACATTAAATGGAAGAAGAGAAATTAATTAAGAAAATTATGAATATCCAAACATGCCTGAGTATATATATTTCTATTTATACATTGATTGAAATGATTTGCCAGTCACTTCCTTCTTCAAAGGAGCAAGTATAAACTATAAGGCCAACTCCAATTGAAATTCAATCATTCAGATTTACCATGAAGCAAAATGTTTGCCTTCTCACTGGGTCTCTTAAGGTAAGAACTGACTCCTTTGTAGGCAAAAGGGGCAAAATTCAAGTACTGAAATCCATGACAAAATTCAAAGTGGCTTTGAAAGAGACATGTTTCACTCTAGGAGTTCTGCAATCGATTTCCATGGCAAGAAGATCAGGACTGGGGTTTACTTAGCTTCCCGTGCCCCATACAAACCTCTTGATAGAAGTTTATTACTGGTGAACTCCCAGCTACTCTATCCTTATTATAACTCTAGAAGAGCACATACTGTACTGTCCAAGTCAGGAAGAGTGCATCAGGGCAAACATCCTGGCTTTTGTGGGTAGATTTTTTGGATCTTTTGGATTGGATTTTTTGTGGATCTTTTTTTGGATAGACTGTGCTATCTAATACCTTATGCTTGAAGGGAAGCTCCCTTTGAACTTGGCTCTCCCACTTTTCAGAACTGTGTATACCCTTTCAGCTCAGGTTTCAGTATGAGACATATAGTCTCTCTTTCCTTTTCCCTGCCTGAGTCTCTAAGATTTATGTAAGAAACAATCCTAAACCTGATTGTCCGGGATAATCTTTTTCTTTCCTGAGGAGAACTGATTTCCCAGCAACCTAACACAGTGGATGTTTCCACTGAAGGAGTTTCTTGAGATTGTTTGTTTCTTTTTGGAAAACTTAGTCAGAAAGCTTGGGAAGAGACTATCTATGTACTCAGGTAGTCAATGGCACACCAGACTCAATCAGCCAGAATACGTATGTTGTACATGCACAGATTCCAGAGCTGTCTGTTAGTCAGACCATTAAAAATTCCAGTCACTGTGTATAATTTAAACATCTTCCAAAAACAGAACTCAGAACTTTGGGATTCTATTTGTGATCTTCTAGTTTAGCGCAACAGTCAATTTTACCTCTTCTATCATTACTCTTAATTAAGATTTCTTTCATAAAATTAGCGTTAAAGTGATATGTTGCAGATGTACAGAAATTATAATTACTTTAAACAAGTTTTGAAGAAGCAGACGGAGGAAAAAAACTCACCTGAACAAACCCTTAGTCTTAATTTAGCCATTATGAAGATCTATGAGGATTAAGCACTTTTTTCCACACCCACCTGTTTCTCTCTTTCATCTAAAAGCCAACCTATTTGGTTTAATTTAAGCATCCACTGCAGTCTCTGTACCCACTGCTTGTTAAAAATGATTGAAAACTGATTCACATCCAGTACTAATTGTATTTATTAGACTTTGCTGGTAAGATTAAAATAATGTAGGTGTCATGTTTACAGATGTACCGCTCTATTAAATTTGTCAGATTTTGAACTGAGTAAGATGTAATCTCTTCAAAGTTTTTTTACTAATATATCCTAGCTTGGCTTAGCATGTCATTTTGAATTACAGACATTGTCAGAGAATGACAGATAAGGTCCCCTGACCTGTCTCAGATTCGACGGAGAAATATGGTTGTCCCTGGAGAATGCTGTAGACAACTTTAGCACTGTTCCCATATGTAGGATCATCGGCATCAGTTGCAGTGACTTGCACAACAAACGTACCTGCAAAGAAAAATTAAAGAAAATAAAAATTATTAGGTTTTTTTTCATGGCCAAGACAGTTTATGATGCAGAGAAAAAAAAATTCATGTTCAGGTCAGACTTGTGGCAAGAAGTTAGAAATATTCTTATTTTGTAGAATTTTCTCTGTTCGTGAAGGACATAAACTCAAAATGATACCTGTTTTACTCTCATTCAAACACACAGTTATTGATTGGATATGTGGATCCTTCATCGTGTTTCTCATGAAGGAAACAGAAATGCACCCTTCTCCAGATACTGAAAGCATTCAGAATTTGAATCTAGGTCAAGAATATACTTTTGCTAATTTACTCATGGTTGCAAGGTATTTGACATAGGAATATAAATATGGTTCTTCATGTGTCTTCTAGAGAAAGAAATGGTGTTGAATCCCAGGCAAAGTGTTAAGAAACAAAAAATTAGCTTAGATTTTGACATTTAAAACCATTTGTGAATAAAGTGTTCACATATTAAAATGTGAATATTAGTTTCTCACTTCACCAGATGAGTTTTCATCCAAATGACAAGTCCCATGAATGAGGGGAGAGAGTATGCCCCAAAGTCTTTATTTTCATATTGCTTGAGCTTTATTTTAATCTCATTCTTGATCATGATTAATTAATGCTTCTCTCCCTGGACACTATTTCAAATTAGAAACGTGCTTCTTGGAATTCAACCATCCACTGCTCTCTGACAAAGAAATCAAAATGACCTCCCTAAGAATCAAAGAATCAAAACCTGTCAACTTCTCAGGAAAAGATCCCATCTTAAAATCATTTTCCAAGGAAGTTCTTTTTTTTTTTTTGTCTTGATTAATATTTACAGCTCAATATATTTCAGATCACTAGAAAGATTTCAGTGGACTTCAAGTGACTTTGGAGCTCTTTTTTTTTTGCATGGAAAGAACAACAAAGGTCATAGGAAGTTAATGGCGTATCTCAGAACCAGTGGGTGACAGAAATGTGTACAACCCCTTCTGTACCTGTCCTTTTCCATTTTGTTTATCTTCCTGAACTAAAAGGAAGGGTTGCTGAA
Source organism: Pachycephala philippinensis (assembly GCA_013397055.1). Lineage (NCBI taxonomy): Eukaryota > Metazoa > Chordata > Aves > Passeriformes > Pachycephala > Pachycephala philippinensis. Next base: position 930,121 of record VWZT01001730.1, read on the forward strand.
CAGATCTAGGAGTGGTATTGACACAGGTGACCATTGAATACCGTATTACTACACTACTACCAAATCATGCTAACAACATGTATCAAACTCAGGTGCCATGTAAAAGAGCTCGACTCACTTTCATTGATGTTAAACCAGATGGTATAAATTTGCATTTTTTGTGTTAAAACAGAGGGAGCATGCTTCACCCAGCTGGCACCTCTTATTCCAGAAAACTGTTGCCACTATTTTTCTGGATTTTTATTTTTTTAAATGTCTGAGGTGCTTTTACTCCAGACTCAAACAGCAGATGTCTCTATTCAACACCTGTAAACTCTGGGCCCTTCAGTAACTCCACATAAAGAAGCCAGACCAGACACTGAAATCAGTTATTAGTTAGCACCTACCAACATCTGACATTTCGGGAATGCTGGCATTGTAAACGTCCTTTGTAAACATTGGCTCATTGTCATTGATATCATGGATCTTAATGATGAACTCAGATTCTGGTTCCACTGGTCTTCCAGTCCTTCTGTTTATAGCCTGGGCACGGAGTATGTATACAGGCTTTTCTTCCCTGTCTAGTCTCTTTGTGGCCTGGATGTCACCAGTGTTTTCATTGATAATGAAGAGGTCTCCTGCTCCATCTCCAGAAAGGATGTATTTAAGTGATCCATCTCCTTTATCCTGGTCTGAATGCAGCTGGTGGTGAAATGGGAATAAAAATAAAAAAGAAAGGAAAATAAATAAATAATTGGGACACAATTCTAGATACTTTAACTGATATCATGATATATGCTTTCCTGTCAGTAATACTCAGCCAGAAGGCTGTACTCTGCTTTTGGGAAATGAGTTGATACTACAGTAGAAGCAGTAAGTAGATAGAGTTGTGTCTTGATGTCAGAATTGAAATAGTCTGCAATATTGTAAGAAATTGCCTGAGGATAACCACAAACTGAAGCTGCAGACCACTTTCCCAAGCTAAATATGCATCAATCAAACCCAAATGCTATTGACTTAGGTGGAATACTAGGAATATATAGGGCAATGACATCCTACAGTGGAAAACCAGTGGATTTGGGAATTGCAGTAAGCAAAGAATTAAAAAGTGGCCAGTCAAGCTATTTCTTGAGTTTAGATTCTGGGTGCTTGGCTCTTATGGCCCATGGACGGTATGTAATATATCACATAGTGTACAATAAAATAACCTATCAAATATATACACAAACAGCAGATAAATACATGCATTCACAGATCTGGCAAACTAAGGGCAGAGGCAGGCAGGTATAATAGACCATTACAGCACTGGAAGTGAAGAGATCAATTGCCTTATCCAAAGGGGCATGGACAAACCTGAAACATGGTGGGGGAAAGGGAAAGAAGAGAATGATGGTAATTAGCAAACAAAGCATGAGCTGCCCAAACCATCATCTTTTATTTCCCCAGATGATTTCCACATCTCTTTAAAAGCTGTTGAGTGACACGAAAGGTGTAACTGACTAAATCATACCCTTATGGGCGTTCCTTTGATAAAGCCTTATTTATTGCCCCAGCCTCAAAATCCAGGCTTTTATTTTATTGTTTTATATTTATTTTATTGTTACAGAAAATAAAAATTAAAAAAAAATTGAAACATTAAAATGGCTTCCAAATTCAGAGCATAGGTGATGAAACTAATGGGAAAAAAAAATCTGTTAGGTAGCAGATTCCTGGAAATAATTTCTTTCATAGAGAAAACATGTTTATGAGTCAGGAGAACTGGACTTTCTCAACCAGCTCTTCGCTTCTCTTTTCCTGAATAAAAGTTAGGAAAAAAACCCCTGGTTGAGTGTGTTGCAAAGCACTTAGCACTGCTGGATAGCATGCAGAGGACAGAAAGATTTGTAGATTTAAAGAATCTTGGCACAGACTCCAGCAGTGCCTGGCTATGCCCCTACCATGCTGGAAGGGCAGCCTCCAGCATGACCATATGGTCAGTGTTTTGGGCTTCCTCCAACTTTCTGCTCAGATCAGAAATCCACAGACTACACCCTTGGTGGCACAGTGCTCCACTGTGTGTGCATATGCCAATGATCCCTAGAGAAAGCATGCTCCACGCAAAAACTCTGCCTTTAAGGGTAAAACTCTCTGTCACCACACATTCCAAGACTGTCCAATAATACAAAATATCATAACTGTGGCATGGTTAATCATTAGCAGACATGCTGAAGCACTCTTCTTAATTTTCTCCTCCAGGGAGAAAATGGGCATTCTGTGTAATTTTGCACGGAGCCCTTTCTCTTGATAATAAGAATAGCAATAAGTAGGTTCTGTGCAGAAATTTTCATAAACAGATTTCACATCCCTTCACAAAACCAGTCAATACCATTTGCTCTGTTTTTTGGATAACAAAGTTTCCCAGAAGGCTAGTCTTGAAATTTGGAATAGAGTTTAGGTCTCTTGAGTCCTATTCAGTTATCCAATTTCCTTGGCCAGGGGGCCTAGAGGAATTATATTATTTACTAGACATAACTTCAGACTCTAAAAAACATCTATCAGACCAGCTTGTTAAGAAGTCAGACTAGAAGTCTACTGCAGGATGTAATTTCAATAGGTTACTTGAATAGAACTTTCCTCAAAGGCAACCTGCAACACAAAAGGCATGAAAATAATTTTGTTCTAAAACTGTGTATTTTTATGATTGTTTCACATCAAAAATTCAACTTCTGTCTGCCTTGAAAGCCTGTTTAACTTTGTCTGTATCAGAATGGGACAAAAACAGCCCTCAGTAACAGACTATATTAATTCATATGAGTCATGGAATAGTGCTGTTTTGAGACTTGGTAAAGGCTGAACTCTCAAGCTCATTTTTATCATCATTTTAATTAAACTTGGTTTCAACGAACAAAGTAGCAAAAAAAGGTCAAGATAGAAATGGTGTTGGAACCACTGGGAATAGTTTTCCATAATATTCTTCAACTAGCCTAGACTACTTAAAGAACTAAAAATGGAAACTTGTATGATATGTTCATGTCAATTGTTTACTAAATTTCCACTTCTCCTCCAAAATTAACCCACCTGAGTAAAACCCACTGTAACTCTGGATACCAAGACAAAGTACATATTGGTGTCATCAACACTGAGAATGAGATGATCCTCATCCAAGGTTCAATCTTTAGACCTCCATCTCAATTACTAACTTCTGAAAAAAAATGCTCCCTCTGAAAAAATCCTTTCCAACTTTGGTATCTTTAGTTCTACAACTTTCCTATGACATGACAGAACAAACTAAGTGCTCAGTTAGCTAGGCTGTGGATTATTTACTGTGAGAGCATGACCTGGGGGAGGTCATGTCCTACATGTATATTACAGAGAGCTAAGGCTGGCTGAATGCTTGTGCATCAAACCAACAATGAACTTACTGAGTATCATCATGTGTGGCCTCATGAACCTGGTTCACGAAGGGTCTCTAAATGTATGACTGAAATCTATTTGATTTCAGTAAAGGAGGATAGTTCTTGCCATAACGTATTTGTGGGATAGACCTGTATCACCCGCTTAATTCCTGGGACAATGACTATATTACCAAAATAGTTTGGATTTTGTTCCCTTCTATTCAGGAAAAAAAATTATTTAAAAAAAAAAAAAGCCAAGCAGACCTCTAGAAAAGTTTCTCATAGATAATAAATTTGCAACATTCCCTTGTGAGGGAAAAAAAAAAATTATTTTAGATTACTTTATCTGTCCTTGACTCTTTGCTTCGTAGAAAAGTTCTACCCAGGCAAAGACAATCTTCTCTTTTATTTTTTCTTAAGGGTCAGTTTATCTTGGAAGTAATATTTTTTTTGTGACCTATATGAAAAGGGAAATTGCTAGTGTTACCAGGTTAAAAAAAAAAAAAAAAATTCAAATAAAATTAAAGGACAAAAAAATGGTGCAAATTGAGTCTTGAAGAAAGGCCTGGAGGTGAGACGTACTTAAAAATACAGTTGATGGGTTTTGTATATAAAACTTAACACAACTGTGAGGTTATGAGGATGAAATGAATGGTAATAACAACCCCATTTTCCTTTTAAGTTGAAGTTATTTTTCACTACCCAGACACCTCATTGCAAAGAAAGTTTGCAGTAATGAAGTACGTGCATAATTTATACCGCAAATGCTTTTAGCAGGACTGTTGCTAGCCAATACAAGATATTATAGCTTCAGTCTGGTTACTCACCCGTATTGCAAAAGAGTGTCCATTATCCTCTGCATAAAGTTAGTAAAATAAAAGGGCCATGGCAGATAGTCATGGGATAGAATAAAATGTTTGGGACACAGCACTCACATAATCTGGACTGTATCATATTACCATTCCTCAAGACAAAGTTACTTCAGCCAATTTTTTAGACTCCACTTTAAGACAAAATTTTTACTTCCATAGGAATTAAGTGTTACTGAAGGGTGTTCATTTCAATTGGTGGCTGAACTGAGCAATACCCCAAAGGTAAGCAAAATGGTGAAGGATTAAGTCTATGCAATAAAAAGTAAATGCATCAGCAATTGCACTGTATTAATATTACAATAAATTGTTTCATTCAGAATTTAATCTGGACACTCTTGAGACACTGTCCATCAATCACTGGCTAAGGCTGAGGATGAATGACAAATTAAGGATTTTACTATGCCCTAGGCATACTTTTGCTCATTTTACTTTAATACCACTGTAAAGTGAACCATCTGGTTTGCTTTTAATGACTTACAGTCAGATAAAAACTCTCCAGCCTCTATCTTTCTTCTGTTCCTCCCAAATGTCCTGGCCTGAACCATTCAAATACATCTGCCTGGACATGGGGAAGGCTTCATTCCTCCTGAAGGAAGAGGTGTTTAAAGTGCACTCAGGACTGAAGCAATAGCTCCTTGTATCAGACATTCTGCTTGTTGTCATATACATAGTAACTTTAAAATGAGAGTTGGTTGTTTTTTGGTTTGGTTTTTTTTTTTTTTCCTCAAAATGAGCCACAATCCAGAGTAGCCTTGTTCTCCACAGTATCTCTGGCAGAGCCTTCCAAAATCTCCAAGGGAGGATGGACTGTCTTCAGCACGGTATCAAGGAAAAGGGAAGTAAAATCTCTGCTCAAAGTATTTTTACAGGAACACTTTATTTTTTTATTTATTTCTGGACTGAATATATTGACAGCATTTGTGTTCATCTCCAACAGGTAGCATTGCTTCGTTTTAAAGTAACACCGCAGGAAAATTTTACCAGGGTTTTAAAAATTAAGTTGGACTCATTCCACATACTCAGGAATTCCTTCAGCAAAGCACATGGGAAGAATTTAAGGGCATTTTCCAAGTGCTTTTACAAGATGACTATGAACTGCTGTGGTGCAGGGAATAGCATTTCCCAAGGCGGGCGATGGCAGGGCCTGGAGCCATGGCCTGTCCCACCACCCCAGAGAGGAGCAGGGCAGCCACAGGCGACCAGGACAGCCCAGTGCTGGGTACTGGGCACCTCCCGGGAATGGTGATGCCTGGGCAGGGCTGTGGGCAGCTGGAGACTGGCCCTGCTGTGGTGTTTCTGGGGCTGACCTGGCGTCCTGGGCTCTGGGCAGAGGCACAGGGACAGTCAGGGCTGGGCTGTGAACTTTGGGCCCTTTCCTCAACACGGTAAACTCACCTTGATATGAAACTTTATGAAATATCAGGACTAAAACTGAATAATCGAAGTGAGATCCCATAGGTTTTCGTAGGTTAAGACTAACCACTAACTTTTTTGTGTGTTTAAATGGAATACACTAGAGAGAAGTGGCTTTCTAGCATGGGTATTTGTAACAAGGTTGTACTGAAAATGTACTTTTACTGCTGTGGTAATTAAATTCCAAAAAATTGAAATTGCAGGCCATGGCTATTCTCCAGAGTTAAACAACACCCCTCCTCTACCTCATTCTGTAACGCTGACTTAAACAGCATAGTTAATCTCATTTACGAAGTGGCTTTAGGTTATGAAAGACAGCTGTAAATTGCAGTTTAGCTCCCACTAATGTCATACTGCTGGTTACGATACCTGGCAATTCAGTTGGTAAAATGGTTTTCTATTCACCCTACAGACCAAGTTCCCTTTCCTTTTGTGAGTATTAAATGCTTGTCACTGAATTTCAGAGCAGTCACTGAATCCCTGCAAAGATCAAAGTCAACTGACCTTGGGATGTACACACTGAACCATCAACCTACAATTATACACAAATAAGCTGCCTGTTGCATCTAATTATTTGTTTGTATTTTTAAGAGGGACTTGATATTCGGGGGTTGGTGTGGTCACATTTTTGTCTCCTAACACATAAATGGAGACCAACTATTAAAATAGTAAGCAAGCAGTTGGTAGGTAGCTAACGAAGAGAATCGTGTTTTCACTGGGAGTATTCACAGCACATGATTTTGCTCCAAATTTAATATATCCAAACACCAAAATACTGCCTAGTAATCAACAAATTCAACTACATGTATTGCTTGAGGTTACACAATGCAATGCTGAAGCATTCAGAAAAAACAAAACATGCAAAAAAGAGACTGCTAATACTGTAATAGTAAGAGTAATAACAACCTTGCACTCTTCCTTGGCTCTCCTGGTGCTCTTTACCCCTACAGCATCAACAAAACCCCTCAATTACTATAATAACCAACTTCTTTAGTACCGTCAAATAATCAGCACCAAACTTTTCGCTTCACTTGGTGACTCTGTGACAAGAGGAAAATGTCACTGGCTTTGCGCATTAGGTAATAAGTATTTATATGTATTTTGCTGAAGTTTAAGTACAGACTTCTTTCTAATGCACAAAAATTACCCCCAAAACACTACATATGGGTCCCATATACCTCCATATACACAAAATGTATCATGTATCATCAGAGCAAACACCTACACAAGCAATTTATTTCAAGACATAAAAGATCCTTTCTTCCAAAAGATATTTCAGAAGGTCCAGGAAGAGATTCAGCATCACCAGAAATGACAGATTTCCTGTGGATGTGTGTGCCATGGTTTTTTGGTCTCAATTATGCTGAGCTCTGGATCCTTTCATACACCACATAACATCCCTATCTAACTTAGCCCTAAGCCAAACCCTCCTGTCTCCCTCATATCACTCACCTCACTGCATGGTGCTGATATTTCCTGCTCTGGCCCTTGTCCTTAAATCCTCTCCTCTAGAAACTGCAAAATGGTGCTACTTCTAATGTTCCCTACATGCTTCCTGGAGAAGAACCATCATGGACCACAGTTGTTGGTGGTTTATATGTGTATCTACGGAACAGCCAGCTGACCAGCCAATAAAGGCAAAAAGTAGGTTTATTTGCCTGATGTAGCTACTGTTCTTCAAACTGTACATGAGATTAATGGTTTAGACACATTTATTCCTCTATAAATATTCCTCTATAAATTCCTCTATAAAATAAGTTAATGGACTCCAGAAGTATTTAGAGGAGGCCAATGGACAGAGATACAGGCTAGACTGCTGAGGCTGATGATTAGATGGCTAGATGCTTAAAAGTAATTCGGAAGCCAATGGGAGAAAGATGCTACAGTGATTCCAAATTTTCTTGGTGCTTACAGAAGCTAGAAGAGTTGATTCCTTTCCATTCTTATATAAAGCAATTTGAAGATTATAGTAAGGTTTATATTCTATAGCCTCAAAAATCAAGAGGCAGACTTTGAAGTAAGATTCAAACTGCCATTTTTGAACAAAATAAAAAAATAAAAAATATTTGACAAGATTAAAAAGAAATGCAAACAGACCCAGTGCTATCAGATCACAGAGCCATGATTCCTGATGTACAGCTGTCAGGAACAAGGGGCTGTATTTAAATAGCTACCACAGGTACTTACGAGTAGATTCCCACTCTTTTCCATCTCTTCACTAACCTGAGGTCTGTTATCCTAAACAATCAGCGGTCTTCATTTTTCATCACTTTCTTGACCTTACAGATGTCACAGTTTATAGAAAAATTGAATTGGCTAACTACAGTAAGTGATTAGTTTAGTATGGCAAGTACAGTTCCTGTACTATAGTTAACACACTAAACCTGAATATGGTTCAGCGTGACTGATTCCTGAGTTCTTGAGGTTTTTAATGTAGTTTTATCTTGCTTGGCTCTCACCATGCCTAGCAAAGAAAAAGGTGCAACAGGTACACAGTTCCTGTTCGAAGAAATAGCTGCTCTGGAGAGCAGAAAAGATTCTGTTTGCCAAACTAGATGTGCTGTTCTTGTGCTGTTCTTATTTTTCTGTTTTAAGAGCCTCTTCCCACATACACACATTCTTCCTCATCCTGCATTTCTAGATAATAATTCCATATGCTCTCATTATTTTTTTTTTTTGCTAGACTCCCAGCCTATATACAGCCTTTCCTTGCAAAATAGGCACTTCTGAGTCCTCAGCTGGAAACCTGTTTACAACCCCAGTATCTTGTTTTCAAGTCAAGTGGATTCCAAAAAGAGCGAGTGAAGAAAAGGCCAGATATGAAGGGCTGATGCTCCTAGCTGGTTTTCTGTAAATGCTGCATTTCAATTGGCCTTCCTTCTGTACAAATGGACATAGATCTTGGAACAACAATGTTAATATTTTCCTCTTGGAACAACAATGTTAATATTTTCCTATCTGCGATAGAAATGAGCACAAAGATTTGCTATTTTCATTGCTGTATCAAACTAGTTCTTCCTGACTAAAACACTCAGGTTTTTTCTCTTTCTCTTGCTCCTTCTCCTTCCATTTTACGACAATGCATTGTCTGTTAGATTTTTTTCTTAATAACTCCTATTTCATGAATATTGCATTTTTTCCTGTACTATTCCTTCCATTTTCAATAGCTCTCTTTTTCTACTGTAGTATATTCTCATAATAAAGGGTAAGACTGAAATCAAGAATCATAGAATCACCGAATATGCTGAGTTGGAATGGATTTATCAGGATCATCAAATAGTCCAACTCCTGACTGAAAACATTAAATCCATAAAAAATTAATGAAATAGAGCACTGAAAAATTACTGACATTATAGGAGGTTCCTGCATTTTAGGGTGTTGGTTTCTTTGGAGTTACTGAAAAATATACTACGTCTATTTGATTGTGCTTACTTTTTTGATCCATAAGAATTAGTATAGCAAACCCAAGAATACCTCAAAACCTGGCTCATTCAGCTGTGGAATCCTATTAATATAATAATACATAGCAGGCTGTGTTTTTACAGAAAGAATATATCTGCAAGACACCTTGTTTACAAAAAGCATATCAGCCTTGGTTGCATGCGAACAGGCAGATTAGCAAAAAAACTCAGGAAATATTGAAATACTACTAATAAAAAATGGCAAAGGATATGGGAATTCAATACTTGAACTATTAAAACATAAATTAAATGCTTTATTAAGATAATCACCTCAGTGTATAATATGCAAAGGGTAAAACAACAGTATTCTCTAAGGGTACCCTTCAACCTAAGTACTGGCTTTAAAAAAAAAAAACAACCTAAAAAAGAAAGCAGCTATGAGATTCAAGAACAAAAAAAAAAAAAAAAAAAAAAAAAAAACAAAAAAAAAAAAACAAAACAAAAACAAAAAACAAACCAGCTAAAATTGTACCCACAGCAAACAGGGAAAAAAGCTATAAATGTTCAGTAACAGCAGTATCATCTGCAAAACATATTGTCCTGATATTAAGAATTGCAGGAGAAATTAAAAAAAAAAAAATCACAGTGATGCTGGCTGTTTCTTGAGAGTATCAAAATGTCAGTGACCTTTCTCATTCATTTTCAAAAGTAGCAGTGCCAGTCTGTTCCCTGTAAATGAATGACACTAAGAGAGGCTAAAACCAGTTTTGAGGAGATGAACAAATTCAGAAAATGAATAGAACAAAAAGCACTAAGCATATTTCAAGATTCAGAAGCAACCAGGTACTCAAAAGGCAAACTAAGTATAAAAGACAGTGGCATTTGATTTCAAAACAAATAGAACACAGGAAAGTCACTACAATAAGAACATAGGCTGCTGGAGTGAAAAAAATAAAAAGAGTAAGAAATACAAAGGGCAATGGAATAAGAATTTGTCAGTGGACCAGAGACAAGATGTAATGTGTTCTCTCACTTTGGAACCTCAGGCTCACACCCTTCAGGCAGGCTGGAAGGTCCAGGCAGGCTGGAAGTCTCTTTCTGTGAGGGCAATATGTGAGGCCACACGGCCTGAGATACACAAGGACTACAGTTTGTCTGATGTTGGAATCCTTGGTTTAAGGAATGGGCTGCCCAAAGTGTAGTTGGGAACCTGTTGTTCCGTTTTAAATGTATGGAGCTAAGAATAAACATCCATACTCTGGTGACTCACACCTTTATTACACACCCTTCAAAATCACAAATGGGTTTCCTAACCTGAAGTGCAAACATGCAGCCACAGCTAATCAGCTTTGCAAGAAATCAACTGGAATATGTCAATCCTTTCAACATTGCCTGGGGCCTCTCAAGTCTTCTTCCTCTTGGGTTCCCCAGCTGCTTCTGCTCTTCGTTGTGATTAAACAGGGACAATGGCACAAGAGCTTTTGTCCTGTGCGGCAGTATATCAAACTAGCAAGGTATCTTATTCTGATGGCCCTTCTCTCTAGGGGCACCTGATCATCAAATCTTAATGAGTATCTGGCAAAGCTACACACTAGGTAAAGGTACCTTCATGTTCTCCTGAGCTGAGTGCTGCTTAGCACTTCTGTGGTAATTCAGTTTTATTTGTGTCTCTTCCTCTTATCTCTAAGCCAAATTATAGCAGGAATTTACAAAGTTTGCCTTTACAAAGACAAATAGGTCTTTAATTTGCAAGGAACAAGAGACCATGGTGTCAAGTCTGATCTCTATACATATGGGCCCCTGAGTTTCATGTCCTTTTATCAAACTTCTTGCTTTTCTTTGAACTACTGTACAACACTAAGAAAGAAGCAGTCTTCCTTTCAGACTCTAAGGAACTCAAAACAATTCTGACTCTGAGTAATAACTGACCTCTCACTTAAAAAAAAAAAAAAAAGAAAAAAAAAGAAAAAAATCCATGGTTGTATACTGAATTTTCCCAGTTTTACTTAGAGCAGTTGAGTTTCAGTATGCCTTTGAAAGATCAAAGAGCTCTCTTCAGCTAAACAGTAGTGATAGTAACAATAGACCATCATACAGACTTCTGCAATTACCCTCACAAAAGCATGGAGATCTTGCTCTTCTCTCAAGGAAGGCCAAGGCAGTTCAAAATCCCTGTTTTGTGCTTTTGGTCCATCTACTTAATCATCTGAATTTCTTTGTCAAAGCAAGCATTACTTCTTTTTGCCAGTGTTTTCAAACTGTGGGGTAGCAAAGGGACCTGGTAGACATGAGGATTTGCTTTAGTTTAGACATCAGCATTCACTTACTAAAAAGTAAAAACGGCTTAGCCAACTCCAGACTTGTCACAACCTAGCTTAGGTACTCGGAAAACTCTCTTGAATAGCTGAGCAGAAGGTTAGAATAGATTTAAAAATTATTTTATCTAGTGTATCCAATTCAGTGATCAGGAACGAAAATTCAAGCCTCTGAATGCTTGAAAGGGCTGTACGAGTCATATTAGGAGACAGACATTGCCACCACTGCAAATCTACCACCTTACCTGAAAAGTCAGTCATTGGCTTCAAGTGTGAGTCTTAAAGACTAAATGGGAAACTCAGTCTGAGACATCACTGATGATTTTCTTGGTATATAAAAAAAAAAAGTACAAACAAGGTTCACTCAGTGATGCACCTTTAAGAGTATCTCTTTGACAAAAACACAAGATATGTAAGGGAGAAAGACAGGCTTGAAGCCACAAATACACTGTCAGGATTTAATATTGTCTTTGTCACAGTCTTCCTGTCTGATCTTAGACAGATCACTACTTGATGCTTCTACATTCTCCCTGCAGTAAAATGTTAACAATGTCCAGTTCTGTATGTAATGATTATAACATGATTTGAGAACCTTGGGTGTAATTTGTTCTGTGTTAGTTTATGGAAAGACTGAGTATCATTTAACTGGAATCAAGATTAGCAATACTGTGGCTTTGCCACATCTTGCTGTATTTAGAGTTTAGAGGGTGAGGGGATGGCCTATCCTTAATCCAGCTGCAATGGTAGAAAATCTAATTGTTCTCAGGTTTTTGTTATTATACTCCAGCTGAAGGTTACTGTTACCAAAGGTTTGGATGGGTAGGTAGAGGGGTTTCTGCATTCTGAGGCTGGCTGTATTAGCTAAAGTAGCATTTTGAGGTATCTCAAAAATTCCTTGAAAAGAAGTATGTGTGCCTTCATATGTGAGGTTAAAGAAAATTAAGTGCCTGACTTGTAATGACATTCAGTGGGAATACAATGAGTTCATAAAGGGATGCATGCCTAAACCCCATTTTTCAATTAGAACCTACAACTGAATTGCCTACAATTCAAGAGCACCAACTTTCTTTACAGGTTTTTCCAAGTTAGAGGAAATTAATTCCAATATCCTAATATCCTTCCACTGACTATAATGGGACTTCTGTCCTGCACTGCATTAGTCAACTAAAAAAGGGAATTAATATAGTAGAAGATGGCAGCAGGTATTCTACTGAGATTAGGAGAAAATATATTTTTTGGAAAAGAGTACATTCAGCAAACATGCACTGCAATAATAATTTTAGTATATTTGCCACAGTCTTTAAATTATGTGATGTGTATAGTTAGCGAAATCAGTCTGTATTATATGTCCAGCTTCATTTATCTTTGATTTCTTTGAGCATTTACCCAGGGACAGCTGATTACTCTTTATCAGTGGTCAGAATTACCTATTTAATCACTGACAAAATGTATTCTTTGGAATTATGAACTTTCAAAAATGCTTCATAATTAAATTGTAAGCAAATACAGCACCTTAATTAAGGTATATGAGCACATACATTTCTAATTCAGAGAAAACCTCTATTCTCCTGTGGGGGTAGGAGGAATCTATCTGAAAGACAAACTACAAAACAAAACAAAAAACCTTGGCCTAATATCCAGAAATGTTTTTACTGGGATCTAGTTGAATAAAACATCAGGCTTCTTTGGCAAGTAACAGCTTCTGACTACTCCCTGATGGATGTGCTTGAAAGCAAATGCTCATCCTTTGCTTACTGACAGAGGTGACCCTTTGATATTCTGAGTGCTTGATGCTGACAATCAAACCCTGAAATGTGTGTATGAATTTTATATGCTACATAAAACTGTGTGTGTCAGGGAGGAAGAAGGGGGATAGAGAAGGGAGGATAAAGACAAATGCTAAAATAAATGAGAACCTATGTTCAGATTTAAATGAAGACTTAACAAAAAGGAAACTAATTCATATCCACAGGTTTAATTGAGTCTTTAATCTGTTTTCATGCCCCTGCCATTTAGTTCTATAGGTCAGAAGCTGGGAAAAGGAAAAATATTTCCATTCTCTCACGTTCCCCATCTTTGTTTCTAAACAGAAGTTTGTGTTATATAACCAGATAATCAAGGATACGTGAGAAGTAGATGCAATATAAAAGGCCATATATTTATCTCTCAAAAGGATCCTCTTGAGGAAGACTCCTCAACTAGAAAAATGTTTATGGGAAACTTTAGCCAAGTCTGGCATTGAGAAGATACTTCTTTCAAATAAGTATTCCTCAAAGTGCAATTAGTGAGGCTGTGAATGGACAGCTCACGTGACGTGAACATTGCAGTAGGATGATGTAGATCCTTACAAAGGCCAGGTCGGGAAGGCAAGGAGGTGGATTAGCAAATAGTCAGCACATGTAGGTGGAACTTTGCTTTGGAACAGGTGACAAATCAGTTGAGATCTTGAGGACAGGAAGACAAGCCAAGCCAAGACATCACATTAGGTATCTGCCACAGACTGTCTGCTCAAAGAGATGAAGCAGATGCAGCCTTCTTTAGGGAGGAAACCCTGTGATTGCAGGTCATAGTACTCTTGGGGGACTTTAATCATTCTTATGTTTGCTGGAAGGGCAATATGTCTGTATGCAAGCAGCCTAGGTTTCTGCAGAATGTCCTAAGACAACTTCTTCACCCAGGTGATTGATGAGTTGACCAGAGGGTGTGTTATGCTGGACCCATTCGTCATGAATAAAGGAGAACTGCTCAGGGATATGGAATGGTACTTTGCCCACAGGCCCCAAAGAGCCTTGAGTCAGGCAGAAAATTCTGGTAGAGTGAAGCATTATCTGCAGTAGACAAAAACCAATAAATCAGGAGCCTTTTAAGTAAATTTGAGAAACTCAGTTCTGTAAGAAAAAAATGGGATGCATCTAAGGACAGTGACAGTGATGAAATGTTTCTTTCTATAATCTCTGAAAAGCCACAGTCTTTGGGGAAAGTACTTAAATTCTTAAAATAGGGGAACTCATACCAATTCAGGTTCAAGATCCAGCATAGCCTATCTAGGAATGCGTATTAATTTTGACTGAATAACTTGGAATTCTTTTGGTGAGAATACTTGTGTCTATGCTCTCCCAATTATATAACATCTAGTATTCATGAGAGAAAAGAATTCTCTCTGAAGCACATATAATTGGTGTGATACTATCAGTCTAAAAATTCTAAAGGAAATTGTTCATAAAATACTTCTGTATGTAAAATAACAGATATTTATAAGGTGAATGGTGTAGATCCTGACAGGATCTGGAAGCAGCATGAGGCTCAAGCCCGCATGAGTTTACAATTACCACAAATATACATGTAAGAGTTTTCTTCCACAGGCATTAACTCTTTGCCTGCAACCCCCTTGGCAGTTGTTATTCCCAAAATGTGGGGATTATGTTATTCCCATCGTGAGTAATTTTAGCAGTTGTAAGCAGCATTAACTGTGCTTTAAGCAACTGACCTGAAATGTGTAAAACTACATGAAGTGGAAAGGAACAATGAATGGATGCTCTGACACCTCAGTTTGCATGCCCTTTAAATCCTTTGCCAGTGTCCCGATCAGCTTGATTGCAAGGGCTGTTAGGTACAAGGAAGTATGTCATAGTGTCAAAGGCACAGCTGTGTTGTTTGGTTCTGTCTTTTGGGGGGAACTTGACCTTCCATTAATGATAACATGATGCTAAACACAAAAGTTATATAAATGACTTGACTGAACTTGATGTCGCCTTCCAACATGAAGATATAGAACGAGCAGAGATGACAAATATGCTAAAGATGACTGAATGATCACAATGTGAGCCTGAGTAACACATTAAAACCTTTGTTCCAGCAGACACGAAATGTGAAACATCACTTGATGCTTCACAAAGAGACAAAGTATGAAATAATGCCAGAGGGACAATATTCCTGTACAGAGAGGCCACTTCAGCTGAGCTCTCCAGGAGCCCTGCCCTGTACTGAATGGCATAAGCAAGCTGGGGATAGGACTGCAGTCTTTATCAAATGATACGACTCCAAAATAAACAACTCTGTAAAGAAAACAATGGGAATTATAGTTCTAACATAAACATTTGCTAATGTTTCCCCCTTCTCCATTAATGTAAGTTTTTAACTCCCAGCTCACTCAGTATTTTATTTCTTTACAACCTTTATTTTTCTGTTTTGGGGTGGGTTTTTTTTATGAAATTAGAAGACAAGAGAGAAAGGACTGATATTTTTTCCTTCTCTTTTCCTTCCAGAGGGCAATTCTTTCCTTTCCTTCATCTGCCACCTCAGACTTTCATGATAACTACAAGCTTCACTGCATCCTGAAGTACTTGCAAGTGCATGCTGAGGTTTCTTTCACCCCATTAATGGTGAAAGCAAGCCACAGTCCGCATTAGCGCATACAGATCAACAGTAGGCATTCACATCACAACACATTTTCAGTTTGTGTTTTGAAATGTTACACTGACTGGCCACAGCTCTCAACCCACTGCTGCTCCACTGTGAACTGATGCTCACCAGTGAGGGAAATGGCAGCAAAAAAAAAGGGAGGCACAGACAATATGTTGAATTTAATAAAGAGATTTCTCTGAGCTTTATGGTTTACTATATTCGGTAAGCCAACTGTGAACAACAAATGGTGAAGCAACAACGGTTGTCTTAGGCCTCAAAGAGGCATTTTATTTTTTAGCTGTCACTAGCCTTCAAAATTTACATTCATGATGTTGCAGCTTCATAGTGAGAACGCTACTGTGCTATACAAACAAATAAGAAAATAGTAATTGCAGCTCCAAAGAACAGCGATCTAAATAATCCATAATAAAGCATGAACTTCACATATAGTCTCTCCCTAGAGAGGAAGATTAATATGTTCAGCTGTTTTTCCGTAGCTGGAAGTCTAGGGACACACAATTCAGGACTATGTGCAGACTGCTAACAAGAGCAGAACAGGGTAATCTGTGAAAAGATGTGATCCAAAATGTAAGCACTGGTATGAGTGGGTAATTAGCATGTGGAAAACAAAATTGTTTTGTTTGGGACACAAAAGTGAAAAATAAGAATTAACAGAAATATTGCCTTGAGGGTCCCAGGATTTGCTTACTTTGTAGGTGGAATGGGAAGAAGGGGAGGAGGTTATGTATCGTTACACTGTAAGTACCATCATGTGCCATAATGTAGGAAATGCCGTTTGTTTAAAACAGATGGTTGCAAGGCTCTTATATTGTGTAATATATTTGGATGCAAGGATGATGCCAAGTAGATTCACAATTATGATGATCGTAAACATTAACCATGCTATATTTCCTGCCTTTTCATTTTCTGAATAACATCCTTGCCCATCCCACCCATTGCTCGTTATCTCCTTTCTTAGCCCCCATATGATGGTTTAAAACCTGCAAGCTGTTTCTGGATTGTTGTCCTGGGCCTCTAACCTCTCAACTGTCCCTCATTACGGAGTTATCTCTATTCCGCAGGGACCGGCAGTACAGAGAACTTCTATCAGCGCCGGTAAATCTTTCGGAGAGGAATGTAAGACAAGTGTGTGTATGTGTGTGCAATTCAATACAGAAATGAAGGGCACTTGGGAAAGTCAAGTGGTGGAACATAAAATATGACTGATGGATGAGGAATAATGGAAGCGCAGATGCGCCACAGCATTTGTTCTACTTTTTAAGAGAATGACAAGTACTCAGTCTATTGATGTGTAAGGCAGGTGACCTAATCATATAAACTGGGGAGGCGGGGAAAGAGATAAGAACTCTGATTTTTTTTTTTGTTTTCTATCTCTGTTTTGAAATTTCTGAATTTTAGCTGTGCAGAAGGCCACTTAACTTCCCTGTACATCAGTTTTGTCATGTAAAAGGCTGTCTTAATGCTTACAGTTGTTCTGGATGCAGAATGCAAAATCTAGACCCTGAGAGAGGTTATTCTGATCATCAAAAACGAATGGAAAATTGCTTTGAGCTACTCCCTGAATAAACAGAAGTTACAAGGGTAACTTTTAACTTTACACTTTGCAAAAATACCAAATAGTCACTGTGCTTGGAAAAGGAAACTGAAGGCATCAGGCATGTATCATAGTGAAAGTTACAAGACAAGGAAAACAAATACTGAGCAAATGTCTGCCAATAAAGCTGCATAAAGGATGTTAGAAGTGCAGATGGGGGAGTAATTTTAGTTTGACTTTTCACATCTTATTTTTTCTGGGGAAAAAAAAATTTAAAGGTAAGTGCAGAACACTAGCGCACTAAAAGCTGAGAGAAAGTGAAGATTTCTCTTGTTAGTTAACAAGCCATACAGTTAAGATAGGATACCTTTTAACCACTGGAGTAACGTTACCCATTACTTCCTAAAATGCTGAAAAGGCATGGACTGTACTACACGACAGTAATTTTCTTTGTTTAAACAGCCCCCTGTGTGTGCTCACAGCCAGATAATTTTGCTTCAGTACGTTGCTTAGTCCCTCTACTTGCAATGGCTTGGAGAGATTCTGCCTTTTGTTTCATTTGCTTCTGCTGAAATACACCGCTGTGCTTACCTTCAGAACAGTTGTAGCCAGAAGTAAAATCAGACAAAAGAAAGAAAACACTGCTGAAACTATACTGTGGTAACATTTAGTTCATCCCCTCCTCAAAGCAGGGTCAGCAGTACCTTAAACCATTCCTTAACAGAGGGAAATTCATCTTTCCAAGAGGTTCTTTCAACACCAAAGGAAAAGATTCTGGGTTTGCCTACAGTAACACAGTATCCTTTTTGCTTTGCCAAGCCACATACCAGCAGGAGTTTGACTTTATCTTCCTTGAAAAATGGAGTTGTCAGCAGAGGTTGATTGTTTATGATGGGTTGTACAGGTAGTAACATCAGATAGCTTCCAGGCGAGCATACTGCATGAACTATATGAACATCAATAAGACACAGCAAAAATGAAAAGTATGTCTGGAAGTCTCCTTTTAGTGCCAGACAGACAGTGTTACAAAACCGTTCCACAGTTGTGCCTTGTGCCTGTTGTTCCCAGGAAAGCAAGTTGGTCCTTCCCATTGCAGACTGCCAGAAGCTGTTCCTGGGTTAATGAGTAAGATTTAAGACTTGTTCAGATCTTTCTTTAGTCCTAAAGAAAATGGAATCCTATCCCTTTATGTAACAATGATTCTAGGTTTGTGCTCTAAACTCAGTGATGGATGCCAGTACATGGATTTTATGTAGCCAGTGGGAGAGCCACGTCAAAGCTGTCAAGTGCATACAAATAGTAACTATACCTGTGAGTATAATCTTTGAACAGGGCAGATTTTTTCATTTTTTTTTTTACCCCTGGAATATCTGAAGATATCTAGAAAACACAGTGTATATTTTTATATACAGCTGCACTACTACTTCATTGTTTACCTGTGATTTAAAGATGCATTCACATCAGCCATTTAAAATTGTACTAAGCAGCCACAGGTGCAACTAGATCTCATTTAAAACCCAACACAGATGTTGCAAATTTTGGCTAGGTAGTAGTGCTAGATACTTCTCTACTTTGATGGTCATGTAATTCTCTTATTTTATTTTTGGATTGAGTCCCTGCCAAGCGCTATAATTTCTGAACCAGAAGAAAAGATATCTTCAGGTTAAAATGTCACCGTGCCCATCAGTCACACTTCAATGCATAGCTATAGTTCACAAGTTATTCAGCAGTGCAATGAATAATTCCAGTCTAGAACTTTTCTTCAAGATCCTTATTATTGGGTCTGAGACTAGTGTGACTGGAGGCGTGGATTTCAACTCTTTTTGAAAAGACTTTACTTCACAAATATACAGGAATGAAATTCAGGAATACAAGGATGGGTAATAAGCGATCGATCTGATGTCAGCATCACAGCAAAGATCAACTTGTATTTATAACACTGTGAGCATCTTGTTGGCAGCTGCACATCCTTGTCCAGTGAGACACAGCTGCATGTTTGGGCTGACAGTGAAGTGTGCGCCATACAAAACTGGGGAGCACTTTTTAACAGCTGACAGTACCCATGGCTACCATAAAAAGGTTTCATACGTGCTCGGACAATTAACTCCTAAAGGATGGAAAGCTCTGGGTTCAATGAATAAAGAGTATACAGGGTAGGGAGAACAACAGTGCTCTGGTCTGTGACTCAGATGATGCTGCAGCATTGTCTTCAGTACTGCCTAGAGCTCTGTCTTCAGAGAGATTACCTTTCTTTTTTATTATCTCAAACCTAAATGCATTCCCTTTAATGGTTCTTTCCCTACTCTCTAAAACAACTGTGATGCAAGTCCATTTTTTGTAGTACAAACAGTTACAGAATTTTACAACTGTAATTTAGGCAGCTCACAGAAATAATGCTGGTTTTTATAATCTTTCACAATGGACTTCTTAAATCTCATATTTTGACGTAAATGTTTGGATTAAACAGATGTTAAAGAAATGAAAAGGCAAAAGTGAAACCAGCACGAGTAAAAGATTTTTTTTTGTAGCTTATACACAATCTTTTTTTTTTCATATTTATGATGTTAATGCCCACTGGCTTTAACCACTAAACACAAAAAACCCCAGAAGATTCATGTCTGCCTGTTTATACAGTAAGGCATAAGCACAATTCCCTTTTATATACATATATTAATATTGTTTTAAAGGATTTTGCTGTTCACATTTCTTTTTCATATTCCTAGCATTTTTAAGTCCATATTTAAGGTTAACATTTAGTCATCTGAGAAAAAAAAAGAGCTTCATGAAAATGTTCATTATCTTCATTTGCCCACATCAATCAAGTTTAATTGCTCAGTTAAATTGCCTGGTTACCTCAATTTGGAGACATTTAGATGTTTCTATCATCTCCCCTCACACCAATCCTCAACTTTAATAATAAAAGGCTGCTCTTCCATGCCTCTTGGCTAATTGTTCAGTTACAAGAGTGTGAGCAGTTCTGGCATTTGAAAGATGTGTGAAAGGCCACTTGTGAACGGCTTAGGAACACAGAATCAATGACATTTATACATTATGTGTTGTTTCTGTGCTTTACAACAGAAAGTGTAATAAAGTACAAATAGGTGGAAGAACAACTTTTTAAAATAACGTACATTTTTTTCTCTCTCTTGACTCCTGCTGAAACTGTCTTGGTTTTCTGGTCCAACTAGACCATTTTTTAACTGCCTCTCAAAAAACTTATCCTGCAGGAATATTCACTTCCCCATCAGTCCCTCTGAAGTCAATAGCTTGTACTCTAAATCTGCAGTAGAAAGAATACGGGGCTGAGCAGGTTTAATGTCAAAATTCACAGTGAAAATGAGACTGTAGGACTCACCTCAGGACCACAACCTCTGTATTTGAACAAAAAGATCCCCAATACCCTGACCACCCTCAGCAGACTGTGAAACACAAGAGTGTGTGGAGGACTGTTCTCTTTCAATTTGTTGCCTTTTTTTTTTCCTTGTCTCCATGTTTCATACCTGTTCGTTTTTTTCCTTCACTGTCTCATCTCCTGTTTTTGTTTTTGCTCTCTTTAGGTAAACTTTCTCCCAACTCTTATCCTCTACCCCCATTTAATGTCATTTCCCCCTCCTTTCCATCTTGATTCCTCTTTGTAAAGCTTCCATTCTTTCCACCTCTGTCTTTCTAGTTCTTTCCTCTTACTCTCTTCTGGTTTTTTTCTTACCCTCTTATCTTCCTTCTCTACTTCTCCTCTCTGAGGACTCTCTGCCTTTGGCCTCTTCCTGTAGATTGGGCTCAATGGTACCTTTCATGAATGCTGATTATCCTGGCTGGAGTTCTATGAGTATTACACCAGCTCCGTAGCTCTTCATTTGAATCATGCCTTGCAGCCATTTAGCAGGAAAGGAGTGTCGCATCCAGCTTTGACTGACAGCTGACTGGCAGGCAAGAAAAGCAGCCACCATCTCTCATGGGAATGCTCAGAAGCTTGCAGAGGGAGATAAAATGTCAAACCACTGTGATCTGCAGCCTTTGCTAAGAGGCTTGAGAGATCAAACTAGATCAGACACAACCCCATTTTCGTTTGGAAAACCAACCTGAATTGTTTCTGCTTTGAATGTCATCATCAATAGCATAATTTCTGCATTCTGCAAGACAGATTCCTCTAGACTACGGCACCTTGGGCAGTATAAACTCTTTAGGCTCTTAACACAGGTGCATTAGCTCTACAGCTCACATAAAGGGTGTTACATACTGGGGGGGTCTGCTGCTCAGGGAGGTGGATGTTGTTCTCAGAGTTAAGCTTTGACTTTTCTTTTTTAATTTTTTTTTTAACCATTTCCCACTGTCAGCATGTTTTGAGATTAGAAGTTTTCAGCTGCCTGTTGCTTCTTAGTATATATGCAGAGTGTGCTTCAACCACGCTTTGTAGGAGCATGGCTGGTGGTGTGAAGGTCATGTCACACGGTTCTCAGTGGCACCACAAAACCTCATCAGAAAATGGCTGCATCACTGTTGCATGCAGTGGGGAATAGAAAGGGAAACAATTGCCTTTTGCTGGGTAGAAAGAATCCTCACCAAAAATGGAGGTACTGTGAATCCTAACTTACACCTAAACCTCCTCTGGTTTATATAGTTTGACTGTAGCAAAATTATTGAGCACAAGGGAAAACACATATTCCATTTTAAAGCTAAAAATCTGACCTGTAATTAAGCTGCATTATTTCCAGACACAAAATAAAATGGAAAATCTTTAATAGGATTGCCAATGATCTGCCATGGGACTTCCTGGTTAAATGAAAAACTTCTTGTTGATTACAATGTGAAGCTGAAGCGTACTAACCTTTCCGCTGAACTGCTGCTCCTGAGCAGAAGCTGGGCACACAGGAACACAAACTAGAAGTCGTAGCAGGCATTGTTCTTCCCTACTTGCTACTGGCTTTCCAATGCTTCTAAAATCAAAACTTAGATGCATATGAAAGAAACTTACCTTGCCAACATACTGGTAGTCAGTTCCTGTGTATTCCTCCAATAAAAAGAACTGATTCCACATCCAGCTCCTTTTGGAACGATGGAGGTCTTGCCTGCTGTTTCCAGACAACACCAAAACCTTTTCCTTTTCTGGAAAGCCACTAGTCCTTTTGGATAATGGAGTTAAGAAACTTTGGTGGGGCTGACCAGCCCAAAACAGCAGCCAGAAGCAATGGTAAGTTCTCATCACGGCAACACAAGAAGGTCTAAATAATGATTTTTTGTCTTGTCCTCAAACTAACCTACTTTACTGCACTGAATCCAATCTCATGCCGTCTTCCTTCTTTAAATAGTCTTTGCAGTCTCAAAGGATCTCTGAAAAGAAAAATAACAACTTTTTTAGCATTTCCAAAGGTACTTAATTGTCATCACTGCAGCAAGTAAGTCCACAAAGTAGACGAGTAACAGTGATTGTTGAAAACCTGGGCTGTTCCTGAATCAAAATGTTGTAAGTGGTCCTTCAGATGATCTGAGTGAATCTATTTTGAGCAGGGGGATGGAGTCCTGATGTTTAGATTTAGTGTGTGTGTGCGTGCCCTTTAACCCCATTTGCTTCCCTTCGTCAATAAAGGCAAGTGAGATATTTCTCTGTTTACTGCCTGAACTTTGGGATGTAAGTGATTACTTTCTGATTGGGGATCTTGATGAGGTTACCATATCACATTAGAGAAGTGCTAGCAGAAGTGCACACTGTCTTCCCAGGAGGCATTCTGTTGCTATAGGTATGGACTGAAGAGACTGGACCTAACCGCAGGATTTTTCCTTCACATTTAACGAGTTTTGCCTTTGACTTAATTTAGAAAGGCCCGGCTTAACAGGCTAGTGAAATAAATATGTGTATTTGTCAATATCTGACACATAACAGACCTGCTTGTTATTGCATAGGAAATGAAATGGACACTTTGGTTTTCTCATTATCTGCTCCTGGAGTTTTGTACTGAGTTTTGAATCTTTAAATACATAGTTATATATGTAAATGTTTCACTAATAACTTCCAAAAATAGAAAACAAACCCCAGCTAATTCATTGCTACCTGTGGGTTTTTACTAGCTACTGCTTCCTACTATTATTAATACTAAATATCGGTGCACCTACAAAATAATTATGAAAATTATCTCTGTCTCTGAATACTGCAGAATTTTCAACATGCAAAAACCTACAGATCCAGTACCCCAGTGCAGTGTGGACAGTTCTTCTGTTTTTAAAAACTGAAAGCTTCTATTCAGAACAAAGAAAGTACACCATGTGTCTCAGGTAACCAGTCATACAAAACGCCTAATGAACAGCTTTGGAACATTTTATAATGTGAAGAAATCAGAATTAGTTGACAGAAACATTCCACAACATATATTTTTGTTGCAAACGCTTCATTAAATTTTTAGTTCAAACAGATCTATAACCTCAGAGAAGGATAATTTGATTAATTTTCATTTTCTTTCTCACTGATGCTCTTTGAAAAAAAGTTTGGGGTTTTTTTTCAGTATTCCGATCAAAACCCAAGAAATCATTTTGAACCAGCTCAAAATTCAATACAGCATCTCTCAGTATTTGTAAATAAAGACTGTGGAATGACAACCTGACTATATAAAATTGAAGAGGAAATTTTTGTTTGTTTCATTGCATTTCATGCAACACTACTTGGCTCATATTCTATATCAAAGACCATTTTTTCTCCTATAATATCTGTTTGTCTATTTAAATGTGTACATTAGACAGAATTCAGCCTTTGAGATATGCTGAAGGAGTTACAGCACCTACAATGCCTCGGGTTAGCTACTCTTCTGGCTGTCGTCTTTCTTGGTAATAAATTGTATAAAATAACCTCAAGTCTCTTACAGTTCCTGTTAGTAAATCATTTTCTATAAAGGAATGCCACTTAGCTTTTACATGAATAGTAGGCAGTGGAACAGGACTGTTCAAACAATATTATTTTACTGCTTCAAAAGGTAAAAAACTGTTAAGAGATAACTTCTGTGTGAGAAGGAGCCAGATTTTTAGCATTAAGAGGAAGAATGCAAATAGTACAATTAATTCTGAAGCAGTTTACTTTCTTCTGGAGAAGAGGGAAAGGTTGTAGTTAGCTCTTGTTAGCTAGGGAGCTTTCTGTAGGTAGAGGCAACTCTGTCCTGCAGCTCATGGGAGCTGTGTCCACACACAGCTTTGAGTGTTGTGAGAGAGACACAGCCCCTGGGTGTATTCACACATACATGTAACCACACACACAGAGGCAGAACAGCAAGAACAGAGCTGCTGCTCACAGCAAGACCTTCCCAGAGGACGAACAGGAAAAGCTGGCATGACTAAGCCTTACAATCTGTTCAACAATTGCTTTCAGTGCAAACAATGGAGCAGTGGCAAACTAGTGTGCAGGTTGCTAGAGCAGGACACAGGCATCAGGTTCAGCAGATTCAGGCACCAGGATAGGGAGAGTTGAGGTGGCTTTAGCTTTCTTCATGTCTATAGTCTCTCTTATCCTCCTCCTGTACCCTTCCAACCCATGTAGGGTCTTGTCCTTTATCACTCTGCCAACATCCATTCGAACCCTGGCTCTCATTGGACTGTATTCAAGTGGACATCTTCCTTCATGTGATATGGAAGAAGAAATTGTGTCTCATACAACATTTTGACTTCCATTTTATTGCCAGGTTGCTTTGGGGACAGATTGGGGCCTGCCCAGGTGAGTTAAGTACTGCTCCAAGTAGGGGCAGACCCAGTGAGCTGCCATGTATCAAGATGCACATTATCATCAGGATAATCTGTGTTTGGAGGGCAGATGTGGAAAGATGGATTAGACAGTGGTTCTGGCTGTGCACATGTGTCTTATCTTACTGGGCAGGCAGGGTCTGAGGTAGGGAGTGCAGCACATGAGCAAACCTACTACTTTGCTATTAGCGAGGTCTGCATGGATTTTTGAGGCTTAAGGGAGTGAAAATCATCACCTGCCAGGCCCCTCTAGTGCTCATTCCACCAGCCCTACGGCCAGATCCTGTGGTGGGGCTCCATACCTCTGCTCCTGCACGTAACATTTCCTAAGAAGTGCTGCCTGGAGCAGTATTACCTACACAGGATTTGTGCCAGCCTTTTAAAGGATCAGTCCTTCAAACGCCAATTGCCAGGAAACAATTATTCCTGCGGGGGAATTTTCTGCAGTTGAAGTCAGCTATATTTCACAGCTCTGATGTCATGGGAAAGGTTTTATAGTGGCTCATGCTGAATTATAGCTTACAAGAATGATATCATAGCTGTGAAATACAGCCTTTTACTCCTCCCTGCAGAGATGTGTCCAAAATGCTGAAATAAGGGCATGATCCCGTAATGTCCTTCTTGACTGCACAGCCTGCATGGTGCAGCAGAGCAGCTAAGCCCCAGCAGCTTCCCTGTGAGTGGCAAGAGAGGAGACACACCTTTACAGACCCTGGCTTAAGCGGGCAATTGGGGTAAGTACCAACTGAATCCAGGGTGTCTCTGCCCTGTCGGTGCTGATTACTCTTCTATGGGTCATAGTGATAAATTCAGTTGAGTGAACAAAAAGGACAGAGCACTACACTCTGAGCTGAGCCCTTAGCAGAGTGAGCTGTTGTGGCCCTTAAATGCTATTTTGTGCTCCAATCCCAGTCTCATGCTCCAGAGAGGTCTCTGCAATGGAATAGTTTTTCTTGTGCAATCTCTCTTTATTTTGAAAACAAGTCATTTACCGGGGAGATTTTATTTTCTTTAAGGGTAGATGTGCAAATATAACTGATGGGACCTGGGGATGGGGGCTAAAATTTGTTTTCTTCACATTGCACAAAAACAGGTAAAAAGAGGCACTTCAAACATGGCATTTCTCTCAAACATCAGCTGGTCAGCTGGCTGGGGAACTTGCTGTGTTAATCAACTGTCAAGAGTGAAAAACAATTTTAGTGTACAACAGCCTCAGACAACTGGCTTAGCTCTGTCAGCTCAAATATATGGCAAATCTCGGCTTTTTATGAGAAAAAAGAAATGTGCACATCCAAGCTTAAAAAAAATCCCAGTCTAACTTTAGCTATGATCACTGTTAACATAAAAGCAATGTCACTTGCAGCCAAAGAACTTTCTTCAGTGTGACAAGTTGCAGATCTAAAGTTTATGTTCATGCCTCTTTGAAGGATTAACACCTCAGACAATTGCTTAATCACTATAAACTTCAAAATTATTTCCCACAGGTGACAGTAGTCACAGTCAGCCTTTCTGTTCACCCTCTCCTCCAATACTTCATTAATGTAATGTCTTAATGTGAGAATTCAGTGCAAATTTACATCCTTCCAGAGCAATATCCAAGTATTTCAACTATAAATCAAAAAGGAAATGCATCCATTGGAGTCACTCCTATACATCAGGGAGCCCTGCCCTGGAGATGCCTTCCTGGCACAGTGACAAGCATCAGATACAGATTCTTGACATGAGGAAGCCAAAAGAGGTTCCAACTCTGCTCCTGCTCAGCACTGTGGGTTGTAATGCTCTTCCCAGCTGGTTGTTAAATAAACCAAACTAGCAAAGAGCCTTCGCATGAGAGGCATCAGCAAGGAGAGGGAAAACAGATTTCTCTCATTCCTTTCTGTTCAGCCCCATAGTACTCACTCCATCAGCAGACTCTCAAAGGAATATGCTTTATAAAGCAGACTAGACTCTGGACTTTAGGATAATTTCCTTTCTGAACCCATGCATTCAATTATGTTTCTGTATGAATTTATACATCCTGGATGCTATGGGCTGCTGACAATTAGATTTAAAATAGCTTCTAAATAGGCTAGCAACCATCGGTGTCTCTAAAGTTTCTGATACAACCTTTATTCAAACAGAAGTGCCAGTTTAATAGACCCTTTATTCCCTAGTCAGAGAGGTACAGTTTCATTGTTCGAGCGATGGATAGAAAGCTTTGCAGATTTGGATTAAGGTCCATTAGTAAACTGGAATGAACATCAATTGTGTTTTGAAGAACTGATAATGCACTGCTGTTCTCACACAGCGACTGAATGAGGAGGTGAAAGTTAATATACGCTTTGGCATAGTATATAGGAAACTGAGGATGGGAAATGTTTTAGGGCTTGAGGCGTGATTATTTATTTATTTATTTCTGTGACACAACAAACTGCATCAATCCTTATGGAGTTTGCTTCGTGTGAGGAGCCACTTTAGTTTGAATTCAGCCATTTTAGTTTGCCTCAACTCTGGCTGTCGGGGTTGTCAGAGGCATGTGGGGGGAGTGAGCGGACACCTGCCACTTGCAGGAGGCAGCCAGGAGTGGGGGAAGCTTTGTCTCTGGGGGGACTTCACCTGGCAACACCCCACAGGAGGCAGGCAGCAGGAGACACCGTGGAGGGGCTTCTCCCATCAGCTTGTGAAAGGTCTCCACCAATGGACGGCAAAGAAAGGTTGGACTGGACCAATGGTTCCGTTAGCAGGCAGGCTTTGGGAAGGGCTGGGGGGTATAAAAACCACCTGCATCAGTGCTTGCTGCTGCTCAGTGGGGCTCGCTCCCTCCTTTGTCGTGACTCTAGACTGCCTGCCTTCTGGCTCTCCTGCCCTCGGTGGTTCGCCCTCGCACCTGTCCTGCCTCCCTGTGCCCCTGACTGCTGCCTTGCTGCTTTATCCCCATCCTTCCCTGAGCTGCCAGCTTCCAACGCTGCCGCGCTGATCACTGCCTGCCCTGCCGCCCCGATCCAGCCGGTCGCCGTGACCTGCCCAGGGTCTGGCTCCTCCCGTCCGAGCGCCCACTCACCGCGTGTGCGGTGCCCTCGCCACGGGAGCCGCGCCTGTGGATCCGCGCTCCTCTGGGATCCATGCAGGCTGGCTAAGGCCCAGCCCGGCCCCAGGCAGCAGCGTGCACACCCCCGCTGCTCGGACACCGACAGCACTGCCCTGACTCGCTGGTGGTAATGCCCTCTTTTCCCCTCTGTCCCCTCTCTCCTCTCCCCCAGTGCTTTTCCATTTCCCTTTATTTTTGGTCTCTTCTAGCCGTCTTTCGTTTGGCCAACTCCTTTTGCTTTCTGTTTTTATTACCAATAAACGGTTTTTCAGATACAACGTTTGCCTCGTTTGGCTTTAATTTTGTTCCCAAGCATCCATTTTTAAAAGAACTCTCTGCAGTTCCCCACAGTGGAACGTGACACTTAGGTTCTTAGATGCATGAAGACAGAGAATAGACCCTACTCTCTCATTCTAGCAGATTACACTATGAATGCACAAGTATATGTGCCTTTCCTGCCCCCAAGTTGGGTCTAATTTAGAGTTCTTGGTGGAAAGATACAAACTAGTCCCTGGCTTATCATCATATGAGGTGTTTACCACCAGTGTCTTTGGAAGAAAAGGAGGGTTCTACCCTGGAAACTCTAATTCATATTTAATTTTGTAGATGATGTGGGAATGCACTAAAAGTATTCTGACATCATTTTCTAGATGCTCATCTAGCCAGCACCAATTAAGTCTGTCAGGCAAACTGAGCCTGCTTAAATCCCAAACAATTCTACAGAGCCAACTGGCAGCGACAGTAACTGGACGGCAGGCTCTATTCACAGCTTCCCTATGCAGGAGAGTCACTTTCTAGTCCTGCACCAAGACCCTGCAGTGAGAGGAGCTCTCTGTACTCAGTCCTTGCTAGAAGGACTCTCCCCTGGCTCAAACATCACTTGCTAGTGTTAAACCTGTCAGGTCTGCAAGAGGGGAAGACATCAACATCTCATTGTCAAAGCCTGAGGAACCAAAGGTGAAGAAAGCATCAATGGGGGAGGAGAAAAAGTGCTAAATAGTGACTTCTGCATTTATTGTGTCAGATGTGAGAGTCTGTGGTATGGAATGAGGCATTCTAGGTAAAGATCTGGTGAGCTGTTTGGATTTTACCTTACTGTAAAGCCAAGCCAAAGGACAAGTCCCTAGGAGAATGTGAATGAGTCAGAGAAGCCAGGACCCTAGGGTGTCCTTGGGGCCGTCCCCTCTAATGTGAAGAATGTGATTCTGCTAGCCTGGAGGCAAGACTGCAAGGAAATGGTTAAGTCTTTAAGGAAAATCTGCAAAAAAATTACTTTCTTACCATGGAGGGGGAAAGGTTAAAGTGACATTAGTTGCACAAAGAAAAAAAATATTCCAGCTAACTTCAAAAAATAGAAGCTTCCAAATTTATTATATTCCCTTCTTTTCAGTGTCATATTCATATATTTTAATAAATCATATGAATACATTTTCATATATAGCAAAGAATTTCTTGCTGGATATTTTCAGTAATAGCTAAATTTCATGTTCTCAGAAGCTGTAATACTGCAGACTTGTCCATAATTGACTTGGACTTAAAACGGCCGTTGCTGAGTTTGAGCTTACTTTACAATTATGTCTCTCTTAAGACCATTTAAATCTGAAAGTCTCCATCTAATAATTTTCTCAAGTGTGAATAAGCTTTTACAGCACTGAAACCCAAATGCTTTTTTCTTTATTGTCCATGAGGCTTGCCTTTGTAAATATCAGTCATAAATGGAACAAAATGTCACTTTTCCAGTGCAAAGATAGCTGATGAAATTTTAATCTTCTGATAACTTTTTTTTATATCTTTGTTATATAAACCCATATACTCTAGCGATCATTCCTGTAAATACACCACTGAAATAACAAAACAGAACAGAGCCAAGAGAGAATTCAAACTGAAAGATTTGTAGGTTTAAACTAGAGGTACTTTATGAAGACATCAAGTACACAATGTAATTGCAGCCAGCAGCCGTTGATTATAATGTCTTTCAAAGTCATTTTTTTATTCAGTTCTCTCAGCAGGAAAAAAGGTGCAGAACTATAAAAATAACTAAATGCAGCAGAAATACTAAGATAACTACTACCTCCACCCTGCCCTGGGAACTATTAACATGGTGGTTTTGTACAATACAACTGATTTAATCCCAGTGGACCTAGTGAGAGCACCAGGCCTCACAAAAGCCCACACTGACAAAAGAGGGAAAGTGAGAAGCGTATCTCCCTCTTTGGTTCATGAATGGCCGTGGCAAAGGATGGCCCTATGGATTTATTCAATAGCTGGTGAGTGAATTGATAGTGTTATTTGTTGGTTCTCAGAGATTTTGATTTTTTTTTTTCACCTGGCATTGAAAAGAGCCTTAGTGTCATATTGTTCCAGAGATGCCCACTCTCAGTCTTTGTAGTTAGCCACACGGGGAGTGTATCTTTTATCCACTGTGCAAAAACACTCTCAACACACAAGACAGAGGAATGGCACAGAGAAGCAAATCTTGTTTTCATTGTATGGCTGCCTTAAGTTACATTTCTGTGGTCATTCAAGAATATCTGTGGAAGGGCTGGAACCTGGACGTAGATTCTTGAGGCTTACAGCGGTATTCTAAACACCACATTATTGTTCTTCCTTTCTGATGGAAGTCCAGGTCACCCTACCCGTGCTTTAAGCACCACGAGCACCTTTGCTGCACGTACTGGCTGGACATTGGTGTGAGCTGGAGGGTGTGTGGGCACTGTAGCTGCAGCATCTGGAAAAGGATCTGATGTTCCCTGGGTGTGAAGGCAAGAGCAGCAACCTTATGTAGGTATCACAGGCTGGTCACCTCTGCAAGGAGTGATACGGGAGAGGAAGGAGAGACACAGCTCCAGCTGATCCTGTCCTCTTTGTGAGCTACCTCTGTGTGGCACTAACAGGGAGCAGGAGCTGGTTTTGCAAAAGGCTTCCAGCTTCTTCTGCCTTTTGCAGGTGATGTGAGGACAGGCCTCCACAGCATTTCAATGTCCCCCTGCAGCAGGAAGCACCCTGCTAATGCTGCTTTCTAATCTATCCAGGGACAGGTATGTGACTAGCTGATAATACAGACTAATACTGTAAATTATATTAAGTTGTTCCTTGACAGAAAGAAGACTAAAACAGCCAAGCAATCAACTACGTTTAGTAGAAGAACAAATCAGTAGTGCTCCTACTGCTATGCATATCTGATATGCATATTTTTTATTCCTGATGAATACCTTAATGGCAGAGAGTAGCAGATGTGCATGGAACTAGAGCCAGAGTTTTCAGCAGTACCCAAAGCAACCCTGAAGCTATGACAATGCTGTAGGAAAATCTCATTTCTTGTTGCAGTACTTGATAGAAGTCTGCAGTGTTGTCATCTTGTTGTCCAAGTTACTGTTGTTCTCACACGTGCAATAAGCTACCATCAAATTATAAGGTTGTGGTTTCCCCCAACCCTTTTTATTTATCTATTTGGGTATGTTAGAATAGAGAACTAGCAGGCTCTTCAAAACAGGCATGTTGTCAAAAAGAAATTCAGTCTACGCTATGCATCAAAATTTGATGTCTGAAAAGGAGCCTAGCCTCCCTATCCAGATAATAGAAGGACTCTTAGGTGACCTAAAGTGCTTTGTCTCCCTCTGAAAAAGCTACATGGTCTGAATACCCGTTGTTATATTTCTGTTTAGACACTGGAATTTAGAAGTCTCCTAGACAGGCTCCTAGAAGTGATCAATGACATTTTGGGCTTTTTGTTGTAAAGCAAAAATAGAGCTATTTTAAACAAGACTCCAGTCTGAGAAAGGTATGGGATGCCACCACTCAAAAATATCTGGTAAGGAAACTATTAAAAATCTTTGGACACATTAAAGAAAAACCTGGTCAGCTTCTCCCATAAAACTGTTTTTCTTGCTCTAGGGGAGATAACCTGTTTTGCTTTATTCCACGCACACTCAGCCTACCATTTATTAGGTACATACTTTCATGCCATCTGAGGAAAATTACCCACAAACTCCCATAAATAAGACAGAACCATAGGCAGCAGATCCTTTCTGTGCTGATCAGCAATTACTCAAAGCCAAAGTGTCAGCGATACTCTCGAAACACAGGAGAAAAATCTGGGCTTGCAGATGCTTTAGTGGCATTGCAGTTCTCCCTTAAGTATTGTAGTGTGATAATGAAGGCAGAGGCTATACTGCCACATGCATAGCCAGGAATAAAAGAAAGGAGGAGGTAAGGTGTCTTTTCAATAAGCACAGGCATATCTTCTCATCAAAGACTGACTATTTTTGACAGTAGCAATTAGGCAGTTCAATAACAGATACAAGTAAAAGAAAATTCTTTGACAGGAGTGTTTTGGATGTGCTTTGGGCAGTGTACATTGCTGTGAAATATGATATTAATTGCTAAAATCCTGATCTATTTCCTTCAGAAGAAACTCAGATACTGTAACAACAGAACCATTTTAGCAAGTGAGGGCAAACAGGTAAGCAGAATTCCCACAATTCTAATTTAGGCATGTTAGAACACATGCACTTTTCCTATGTACAAAAGAGATTATTTTTTTCTACTTTTTATTTACAACTGTCTGTAACTTCACATTTCTAGGATAGCCACAATCCCAAATGGGATGGCTGCTGTCTCTTTTTTTTTTCTTTTAGTGACCTTAATCTTTTCTGCCTATGTTTCGCAGTTCCCCACTACAGGGACTCTCCTCGCCTGTTCCCACTGTGCCCCATTTCATCTGTGGTAGAGCAAAGCAGTTGTCTTTCTTAAGCAGTTTTCTATTCACCAGCTGCTGCTTGCATTTTTCTCTCTGCTAGAGGCTCAGTACATTTTTCTTGACTTCTTGACAGAAACATATGCTAATTTCCCACTCTGAAGTTAGGTGAAAACAAATGAGGTGGGACATAAGGTACTGGAACCTGGGCATGATAGAAATAGCTAAACTTTGACTTTGCATTTGATTGTCAGGAGCTTTCTTATCTCTCATAGACTTTCATGGCCATTTACCAATGTGAAATGGGTGCAGAGTGCTACCAAATCAGAAATGCCTGCAGTACTCAGCTCAGTGTCGGCAAATGAACTCCATTTGTGCAAATACGCTCCAACAGGAGAAATCAACTAGAAAATAAAGAGATGCCCATTAAGAATGATTTCATTATGAATGTGCTATTAAAAGAACTGTAGATTAGGAGGTCATGTCTCTTTTTTGATGAAAAGGTTTGTTATTTCTTTGATCATGCCAGTAACTGGCTACACTAAAATGCTATAGATTCTCTAAAAGCTTCTTAATGTTACCCTTATTAACTACACAGCTTAAGACGCTGTAGCAAAAGAGAGGAGAGCTAATGAAGATGGGCTGGCCTCCCTTCTTAGATCTTTTGGTCCTACTTGTGATCCTGCTAAGGATCTAGGAGACCTTCTCAAGCACGGCTAGACTGCATGGCAGAGGGTGCAGACAGCCACGAGGATAGCCCAGGAGGACTAGCATGAGGAAGCAGCTGCAGCAGCGAGAGGGACTGACCATTTCTGAGTGACTTCAGAGTTACTAGGACTGAATAATGAGTATTAAAATGGGAATAAGGCATGCTAGTGGTTCATTCAGGGTGAATAAATACCATGCCATGCTGGCAGGGATGTTCTAGCAATTTGACAAGTAGGACATTCTGTTTCCAGCAGGATGATATTTATTCATTGTTCAAGTGCATGGCAGAAGCAGCTACACTCAACCTGTGACTTCAGGTGAGGCAATAAACTTTACCACTTCAGTGTATATTTCCAGCCACGATGACTCATTACTTAACTGAGGTTTTGTGAACAGTGAGTGATGTTTCTGAAACTCTTGAAGTTTCATGAATAGGAAACATGCATACTTGCTTTTCAAATCACTAATCTGAGAGGTGGCTTTCTTCTTTGAGAAGGGCCTTTTAATATGTTTTTGCTAGTAATTTTATGTTTCTTGGAATATGAAAATGTATAAAAGAATAATGGTACTTGTGACTGAATAGCTTCTGAAGTATTTAATAATGCCACTTATGTCACTAGTTCTTTGAAAAACCTTAATGAGTTGCTTAATTAGAAATACCGAGGAAATTTGAATGGCACAATTTTTTTTTTCTCTTGGTTCATACAGGTCTGTATACATACATTGGGAAAATCAAATACTATACAGGTGACTAACTCCTTTGCTTGTATTGTTAAAGAATGCTTCTCTGGTGAGGAGTTTTCTCTGGGCATTGAAACCAATAAAATTTATGTGATCAAATCCCTGTAAAAATGTTTCTTCTTAGGAATGGAAAAAAAAAAAGAAAAAAGAACATCAACAAACACATGAAAGACTGCAATCTGACTTAAAACAATTGGTGTTTCTGGCATCGTTGAATTCTTTGCAATTATATGTGGAATCTCTTTGGGATATAGAGAGTTTGTATTTTTTGCAAGTGGAGTCTATAATGGAATTACTGAAATCTTCCCCTTGTGTAATGGAGACTTGAATATGGTGCTTTATTTTTAAAATCTGTTCCAGACAGACTCTTTTCTATTGTTTTCCACGTAAGGGAGCTGGAGCCATGCTGCAACTCTTAACTATATTGTTAATGCTAAATAACTGTGATCATCATATGCAGCAAATTGGGGATTAGAAGCTTCTAGGACAGCTCTGCTTTTATGTTTTAGACAACTGAAGGAGCTAATCCTAAAAATACAAAACGTATGATTCAAGTGGTTGTTCTCAGTCCAGGATTCAGTGGAACATTGCTCTGTGCGAGCCAATGAAGACAGCAAAATTGGCCTTTGCTCACTGGAGTTTTTGATTTTGATTCTGAATTAATTCCATGGAGTTGCCAGGATTGATAGCCAAGATCAAAAACACTGGAGAAGTAGCTTGGGAGGAGCAGAATTAAAAGAAACCATTTCTGTATAATTTGAGCTTTTATGCCTGTAAACAGATGTCCCTGTTTAAAAAAACAAAGAGATACTAATCTGGACAAGAGAGACTTCTGTTTCAAAAAATCCTTTTCATCAGGCATTCCCCTGAGCAGTTAATGCTCAAGAAATTTATTCCCAGGAAGAAAAGAAACGTGACCAACTGAGGTGCCAGTACAATCTCTGATGCTTCCCTTCACATCAGGGAGGGGTAAATCATCTATTCTTCCATTAATGTAAAGACTCCATGTATCTTAAGTATTTTCTTGAGCCAAAACTAAACTTCTCTGATGCTCTTACAGAAAGCAGTGAACAGAAATAACCAGCCTCAGTCTTGTCGAAACCATTAAGAATTTTCTGTCAGTAGAGCCAGCATGTCACTCTTAACTTTTTAAAATGTTTCTTAGTTCTACTGTTGCCTCTTTCAATTTTTGCTACTCTTATTGGCAAAATTTCTGTTAGCCTGATTTTAATGACAAGAGCTTAAATGACTGGAACTTAAATATGTCTTGAAGTGACCAAATGTTTGCTGAATACATCCAGAGAAATCCATGCTTTTGCAACAAAGAATGCAATTAATTAAATCTCAAACATTTCTAAAAATTGCACTTATTTGCACTCATAATATGTTCCACTTCAGTATCTTAAATATTACATGCACTTCTAGTGCCTTGTGACTGTCATGAGCTTGGGCTGCTTCCTTCTGGAGAGATAAAAGCCTTCTTCCTGTCAAGGTCACTTAGCTTTGATCCTAAAGTCCTCCCAGTTTCTGCTTTCTTGTTTCCTCCTCACCTCTAATTATGGGCAACTGATGTAAGCTGAAAATTGTCAAATTGTCCTGCAAACATGAGTGTTTATTCACCTAAGGTACCCACACAGTCTCCATTACCAAGGAGTCTGATCACTTAATAATCTTTACTGTATTTATCCTCAGTGTAACTCTGTGAGAACTGTGAAGCTACCATTCCTGAACATAGAAAGTGAATGTAAAGACCAGACCTTCAAAGACATTTAGAAACCTAACCCTTACTGCAATCAAGTCAATGGCATTTAAGCCTCTTATACCTTGACATTTTAGACCTAATGCAGAAACAGAACGCTATAGGCACACCAAAAAATCTGAGAAATTATTATAAACTGAACATGGATAAACTTATAAATACATACAAGTTTCTTTGTCATTAATCTGTAAGATTTAATGTTTTTCTACACAAGACTTGACAAGTTTGCTTTTATTGATCTCTTCTTAAAGAAGCTGCAAGACATTTACAGTTTTATGATGTTTCTTGCATGCTGGATGAAGACAAGTTTAAAAACAAAATTAAGGTTGCAGCAGCAGTTTATTACCTCTACCTACACATTATCTTTTAAATTGTCTTGTGATGAAATTTTTCTTCAGTTACATAAGAAATCCATAATTTATCTGTTTTAAACCAGAAATTAGATTCTTTCTCCTATTTAAAGCCCTTCCGACTTCGCCACCACACAGGTGTTGGGTACACACAGGTAATACGAGGGGAAGTCTTCCCCAGAATTATCTGCCTCTTCTACCTTCTCATAATTGCTAACCAATTCCCCTTTCTTCTGATTTACTGCAAGCTGTTTTAGACTGTAGGTGGTAAGATGACTGTTTTTCAAGTAAAGCAGTAGGGATTACCCAGGATTCAGTCTGTCTGTGGAAAAACAAGATTCAATCTACTTCAATCTAAGATTTATGGTTCTAGATTTTCATTCCTTTCTGTTTATAAATGCCTGAAGTTTGTTGCAAATGTGATACATTGTCACTTAGTACCATATTCCAAGTGTTGAGCTTACATGTGTATATATAAATACATGTATTTAAAAAAATATATCTATTTAAGCCTGTACCTGTGTACTATACACTACTACCTAAACTGATAATGACTGTTGTAATGCTACTATTGTCGGTAGGAAATGAACTTAATTTCAGTGCTGAATAGCTCATGTGTTTGCTTGATGTTAGTATCCAGAATAGGATGGAGGCTTAAAACCACAAGTCACTGTTCCTCAAAATAGAAGTGTGGCTCTATCAGATGTGAACAGCTCAAAAGAAAACCTCAGGTGTTTGGGGGAATAACATGGAACACTTTGACTGCAGTTTATTTGGCTGTAACTGGAAAAGGAACAGGTAAGAAGAGTTTTACTGACATAAGCATTGATGTAATGGGCATGTACAAGACTGCATCAGCAGTACCAGTGTGAGCACAGCTTTTATAGCACCTTAGCAAATGTTACCGTTGCTACCAAAATATTGCAGATTTTGTTCTACCTTAACACAGGTCACTTCGGGCTTTGCCTGGTCCTGAGCTTACATTAGCTTGTTACAGCTGAATCAGCAATTGCCCAACAGATGACTAATATCCAACTTATTTTTGGTGTTATCTTCACTTTGTAAAGTTGCATGGTTTTACCCTAAAGAAACTACAGCATGCATATTGTTCCAACACCTCTTAAGTGAATAACCGGTAACTAAATTTGGGCACTAATTAAAGAAGTGATATTAACAGACTGCGTAAAAACCCCAAGCAGACCCAGGACTAAAGATATTCCTCCCAGTGAAGAATTTAAGGTGCTAATTATTTGCTTTTGCTACTCATAAGAAAAGTGAGTGTGATATAACAAAAGGAGGTAGATACCAAGAAGTTGGTGACTAACAAATTGAGTTGTACTATTAATGGGAATTAGAAATAATTAGATAATATGGACTATAAATGTTAGCATCATTGTAACTGGACTTGGAATAACTGTTTGATTAATTTTGATTTTACTGTTGAAATAATAATTAGACTAACAATAAACTCTAATTGTCGGCTCTGCATAAAAGGTGGGTCCTCCTGTGCCCATAATGAGATTTTGACTGTAATACTCTTTGTCAGATGAGCAATTTTTATGCAGCAGAAGTGTGGAAAAAGGGAAAATAATAAGTAGCAGCAAGGAGAAAGAGGAGTGGCAGCAAAGAGGCTTCTAGCTTGGCAGCGCTTCAGAGCTGGGACACAGCTGGTTATCCAGCTGTGATCCTGGGATGCAGCCAGACAAGGAAGACTCAGGGCACACCCCTCAGATGTACCTTTTCATGCATTTATATTAATCTCATGCCAGCAGCACTCTGACACACCGACCATCAATGCAGGGGTTGGGTTCCAGCCCAGCAGGGGATTTGAGAGGGTGTCCCTCCCCTGTGCCATCCTCTCGGAGCAGCATTGAAGGCAGGGCACTGTGTGCAGTCATGAGGGCTGTGATTGCTCTCTTGGTCACAAGATAATTTTTGCTCTTGAAGCAGCCCCTATTCTCAGCAGTTTTGCACCACAGGGACAAGCCCCATGCCAAAACAGACAGCGTCAATCCATTAGTCAAGGCTGACTGAAATTCAGAGCCGCATCTCAGAGGTGCAGCCCGTATGGATGCCTGAGGGAAACGTGGATGAAGGTGACTTTAAGCAGCCTTGCTTTCTGCCATGCTCTGGGGCCTGAAGTGGCCTCTGCCAAAGCCTAAGCAGTCCTGAGGAGCTCTGTAGCCACCACACCAGACTGGGTTTTGCAGTCTAGCCTCTACCTCTCCAAATCCAAGACCATCCTTGGACATGCACCCATGGCTGATGAAGTAAGTGAGCAGAGCTGCTGAAATCCAGCTCCTGTGCAATGAAGTCTGAGGGACTGTGTCCTTCCTGGCAGCATCTGGGGCTTCTAAAGTTCCTTTATCAGCTCCTAACACAGACCCTCTGGTAAATACAGGGAATTTGGGAGAGGTAGCTGCATCCCTATTCATATCCAATTGCAGCACAAGGTGTAACAGACAAGTTGGTTTCCTCAGTCATAAAAGAACTAAAAAACAACATGCCTCACTGCTCTTGAAAGCTAAGCAGGGAAAGAGAGCATTTCACTTCAGTGGAGTTGCATACCCATTGAACTGACATGGTGGGGAAAGTGCCAGGATGCAGTTCCTGTGGGGGCTCCCACTTAAAAGGCACTCAAGTCATGTGTCCTGAATAAGCATTTGAAGGAAAATGAGTTGTCTTCAAGGAAAAAATGGCAATGTCTGGCCTGCCTCGCCATTCCTTCTCAAATGGGGGAGAACAATATATCATCCCTGCTTAAACTCTGCATATTTTGTTAAGCCTAACATTTGGATTTATTAATAGTACAACTTCCCTCCTCCATTCCCCCAAGATAAGAAGTCAATCTTTTTTTCCCCAGAAGCCGCATTTTTATGCATACTTATGGGCAGGCAAGATTTGCAGAAGGTGACTCCCTACAGAAAAGTGGCTTCTTAATGTCAATTTGTTTCTGCATTTGCTGGAGGACCCTGTAGTAATCTGGATGAACACTTGCTGTAAATTGATAACAAGATATGATGTCCCAGAAAGTATATGCTAGCATAAAACGTGAGGGAAAAAGAATCCTCATTCCATTTTAAATTAGCCAAGTTGTTACAAAATGGAGAGATTTCCCTTTGTGTTCTGAAGTAATTTATAAGGTGGGATTTTTTATTACAGCTGTTTGGTGAGTGGGATGGGAAAGAGACAGATAATGGATGAATGTGCTTTTTCTGACGTGGAGGGATGTAAGCACAGCTTGTGGCTGGGGGAGAAAGGAAGATTGTCAGTTGGTCTATTGTGCAAAATTTTGACAAACTTCTATGTAGTGTACTGTGGAATCTACACTTTTTAAATGTCTTTTTCTTTCCCTGGGTATATGTGAACATAATACTTGTAGTGCTAGGTGTAGCAGAAATTGTGCTAAAATGCAAAACCGCAGGAAGAAAATTAGAAGTAGAATGGGTCACTGTTTTGCTTCTGAACATTTCAAAGCCTGGGAGGGATGGGAAAGGAAGGGAAGACAACTTTGGCTTGGTCAAACAGAATTTCCTTCTGAGTTTAAAAAAGAGTGTGTGCTTCCACTGCATCTCTTTTAGCCATTGTGAGGGGATAGTACCCCATGAACACTGCAGGTATCTAACCCTATTCCTCATCCGCTTGGCTGGGTAGAATCAACCTTGTGGCTGTGGGTCAGTCCTCTTCTGCCTTTTGCAGCTGCACTTGTTTAGTCATGATTAGCTTTTGATCCTGAATTGCTTCTAATTGCACTTTAAGGCTGTTTTATCCTACTTTATTTTCATCCTGATAGTAGAAGGGCAAAATCCATAAATTCTATTTTAGACAAGGAAAAAAGATCTGAACAAAATTTTAAGCTGTTTATTATACCTGCTGTTATTTATAGGCTTGATCTCCAACCCCATGCCCCAGCTCACCTCTGTACCAAACCACATTAAGCCTTCACATGGAAATCTTTAGGGTGAGATCATAACAAATAAATAGCTCTTTACCCATGAGTCCTTTCTATTGTTTCTTCTTTTTGTGTGTGTGTGTGTTACAGTATTTCTGTGGTTTAATAGGATCAAAGTAATCTGACTTTTGTATTCTTATAGCTGGTCACACACTATACGAACGTTTTTCAAATTCAACCTTCCACCCAGGACATGTACTAGCTCTCAAGGAGGCATAAAGGAAACATCCCAATCCAATGACTGCTGCAGATGTGTTCAATAAAAGCAGAGCTGTAACTACACAAATTACCTTTGCTAAGCTGCAGGGTGCTGCAGAACTGCGGGAATGAGTTTCTCCCTGCCACACTTTTCATTCTCTCTGCTGGTTGCGAATGAATACAAATTAAGAAGAAATCCCCGAAAGAGGTTATAGGCCTATACAAATACCTTACAAGAGAATTGGGCTGCTCATGCAGGTTGTTTTTTACATTGTAGAAAGTTTTAGGAAGAAAGGGATGTCACCTTAGAAGCCTGAGTAGGGCAGGAATGTGAGATGATCAGACTAGCAATTTCATTACAAGTCTTGCAGTAATTGTTATTTTAATTAAAGTCTCAGCTCTTGGAGATGGGTGAATGTTGGAGAAATTCCATTTTCTTTTAGGAAAGCATGTTTCTAGTCTGATGTTTGCCAAACAATATTTGGAAATAAAATCTGTGTCCTAGCCTGCTAGCTGGGCTCAAATGTAATGAAAGCTGATCTGAATGCACAATGCGTTTTCATTATTTGAGACAAAACACCTCTTGAGTGGAAAGCCAAACTAACACACGTTGAGGCTGGGCCCCAGTCTTTCAAATGTGGCATGGTTAATTCTGGATGTTTAAATTCAAGACCTGAAACGTGCTGAGATTGAGAACAGCAGATGGAAGAGGCTGTAGCAGCCTGTCGTGGGAAGGAGGATGTGGTAGGGGTGCAAAATACCTGTTGTGACCAGGAGGAACAGAGCAGTTGTAGCAAACTCAATCTGCTAGATGTACATCCAGAAGGAGCAAAAGCATGCTCTCTGCCAGGGAGTGAAACACTATCAAAGAAAAATTGCTCTGTCACCTTCTACTGCGGAATCCAATTTCTTGCGGAGACTGATTTACTTGATCTTTTGGCACCAAAATGCCATTAAACAGTGTATTCAAAATTGTATGAAATGAACTAGGCCCTGGTTTCAGCCCACAGACAAGCTGTACTCTCTCCAGACCTCTATACCTAGCTGAGGCTCAGGCAAGTTCTTTGACCACTGGCACC
The DNA here is from genome assembly GCA_013397055.1 of Pachycephala philippinensis. NCBI lineage: Eukaryota > Metazoa > Chordata > Aves > Passeriformes > Pachycephala > Pachycephala philippinensis. The sequence goes on from VWZT01001730.1 coordinate 971,700, forward strand.
CTCACCTCTGCAGGGTTTTAAGAAATTCATCTGCTGCTTCTTCTCTGGTAGTGGCACAGAGAGGAACTGGTTATATTTTGGCTTTGTGGAAGCAAGATTTTAACCATTATACTTACAGGTTTGTTTTATTTCTCCTAGCAACTACTTTGTAGAGTCTCTCCTGCTGCAGAAACCTGGGAAACAAGACCAGGAGTTTACCTACGTGAGAGAAATATGGTGCCACAGTTTGTTTGTGGGTTTTGGTTTTCTTTCCCCTCTTTATGAATTTGCTATGCACAATCAATTACAAAATGCCATAAAAAGAGCCAACATGAAAGAAATTCAAAATCCTTAGTGGAGTGCTGCCTTTAAAAATAAGAAGATTTTGGCTTCAGGCCAACCATGCTGAGAACAAATGGAAGAAAAATTCTCTTAAAATATTTAGTATTACACAGTGGATTATACTGGATTACAAATAATCAAACATGTCTGTTTATTTTTAAAAAGACATTCATGTCAAATGCAGTTCTGTAGCTTTCATGTTTGTTTGTTACTACTCAATAATATTTTAATAAAAGCCTCTTGCTGGTGAGAAAATAATACTTCATTACTCATTGGATTTTGCCTTTTTCTTATGCCTACTCAAATTCAGAGGATTTCTTACATGGACTTCAAGAGGAGTAGGATGGAATCCGTTTCCAATTAGCAAATTGTACTTTCTTCCTTCCTTACCTCATGGAACCTGTCAAAAACCCATGGAAGATGGTCATGGAGTTACCTAGTTTGTTGGATTGAATCATTGGTGAAAACACGCCAATTTTACATAATATCTGCTCTGGCATTAGGTGATTTGATGCCTTTTCTTCTCCCAAACCTGGCTGATAACAGTCTCCACTTACATAATTGGCAGTTTTGGGAACAAGCTTTATTAATTTGTCTGCTTTTAAAAAGATGAGTACATCAGGAAGAACGGGATAAAGAAATGAAGAGTGGCTATTATGAGGGATTTTTAATGGATTAGTGACATTTGAGGAAAAAAGTGGGTTCCTCAAAGTGCAAAAGCAACTTTCAGATTATGGAAGTAATATTTGTCCAACCATTGAAATAAAATAGCCAATATGATCAGTGTTCCTGGACAGAGAATTTGGACCCTGAGGCTCAGTATTTAGAGCCTTTGAACCTCTTCTCAGCTGCCAGCTGACCCTGGTGGTGCCAGAATTCCCCAGGCACTTGTACTGCTGTCATCAAAGCCCTCCAGGTGCGTGCACTTCTGCTATTGAGAAAGGGCAAAATTATGCAAATCTGATGCAGGCAGGCAATGTGGCAGCTAACACTTGGCATGATTCACAAGCTAGACCCTCATTTTCCTATTTCCCCTCAGGAGCCTCAGCTGGGACATCAAACTGTGTCTACCAAATTGGAACGGCATGCAAGTCCATTTCCCACCTCCAGCCACTGTGATCTGGTGGGGCTCTCGGAGCTCAATCCTCTCCAACGGGTTGTGCTAAAGCTGAGCACCACACTCTAATATTTATAGCGCCCAGGCTGCCCATCTGACTGCACAACCACCACATCTGAGACCCTTCTGCAGCCTTTCTTTGTCATGGTAGCAAAGGGATAGTTTTGGCTCCAGTTCTTTCTCCTGTCTGTTCTCCTTTTCCCTGCTCCTGCCTAAATGGATGGAGCATAAACAGCGCTGCAGCTCTACCTTACACAACCGAATGGGCTCAGATGGAGGAGCAAAGTCTTGTCCACATGTTCTCTCTCAGCTGCAGCTGTGTTGGCTTAGTTTTTGTCACCAAATGCTCATCTGCACACTCTGCCAGGAGAGAAAGTTGTTAAGCTGTACTATGCCTTAGCCCATCTCAGCTGAAATAAACTCATTGTAGCTTTCAGATCTCAAAGCAAACCTATACAGTCGACACAAAGGAGCTGGAGAGGGCTCCCAGGAAGCGGTCTATGTGAACAATTCTGGGAAGGTGGCCTGCAGGTGGAGGAGTGAGGAGGTCTCCTTCACCAGCACAGCACAGCCAGAAGAGGATATAGGAACAAGACTTCAGCCACATCGAAAAATGGGGGCTGATGCAGCTTCTGTGGAAAATTGATGAAGGGACTGAATTGTGCCTGAACTCCTGCGCTTGCTTGTATTTCCTGGCCTAGACTGCAAGATGCCAATTTAGCTATTAAGGTCTAATAACAAAATGGAAAGCTTAATTATAAATGATGAAATGTTGCATTAGAGGTTAATAGAATGGTCTGATAAACAAATCTGTTGTTGCATTTCATCTCCCTGTTAACAAATTACTGGTTTGTCAGTTGCCTGCTTCCACCCTTCCCTACTTTCTTTCCGTGTTTTTTATTTGTAATGCAGTTGCTCGTATATTATCTGTCTTGTCTTTGAAGATAACAAAGTATAACTAAGACTTAGCTACATAGCTTTAGCTAAAATATCTCATGTTGTTGCTAAAACCACATCTCCTGCTTCAGTCATGCAGAAATGGATGAAATGGGAATCAGACTTAGGGGATTTAATTGCAGTGCCAAAAGGCAGGGAGAGCCCTGGGGAATCAGCACCATCTTTTAGCCTTCTGACGTTGACACCTGGGAAATTTGAGATGAGTGTATTGGATAGAACAGAGCTTGCACATCATCTCCATAAAAATCCTCACTGTTTCCAGTTTCACTGAACACTATACACTTAGGCACTTCTGCCAGAGTTGAAAAGCACTTTACAGGCACTGAGAACAGTCTTGCAACACATCTTTATGTTAAGTGCTATCTTTATTTAAAAGATTGAAGGGGGAAGGAGAAGAGGGAAGGGAAGCCAAGAGGGAATAGTGCCGAGAGGGACTTATAAAAATACTTGTGCAAGTTAACTTAATGGGAATTAGGCACCCATCTGACTTCAATGCATCCCATGAAGGAATCTAACTCCTGTGCATGAACTCCCTCAGGGACTTTTGCAAGTCTCTTGAAGTAACATTAAATCTTTGTAAATCTCATACAGAAGAGTATGTCAAGTCTGAGCCAACTGTGATTATGGCTGAATGTTTCTACCTCTCACTGTAGTAAATGGGACTTGTGGCTATACAAGAGGTCAGCCTGTCCAACTCTAAGGAGATGACAGTGAGCCTGGGTAATCCAGAAGCCTGCCACACTAGCTGGCCAAGTGTGCTCAGACATGAAAGGCTCCATGTGTTCTCACTGTGTGTTCAGGATCAATATTTACTGGGTACTGAGGGTGGCCCTGAGTGGCCCGCAAAAGACTAAGTTACCTCTGGGGTGACTTGCACATGCCACTCTGTAACGGAGCAGAAGTACAATCTAGCTCATCTTACACCAGCAATGGAGGTAGGTAGTGGCAGGGCAGGGAAGGCATTGAGGCAGCGAAGACTACAATGAAGCAACCTGTTTCCTCTGAAGTCTTGAGGTACCTGGCAGCTCTTCTGTGCCCGAGTTCAAAAATGTTCAATATTTGTGATGCTAAGTTTTTTTCTTCTTCTGGTCTCTATGATTATACATAGTCTCTAAACAGGTCATTCAAATTACAGGATATATTTTAAAATTTAATTGTCTCCTCAAAAATCAAACAACATCTCCTTCCCCGCAAGATCTCAGCAAGACAGCTGGCAAATCCACGCTTACAGGCAAAAATTACAGAAAATACAAAAAGTATATGGACAACAAAAAATAAGGTAGGAATTCAATGCAGCGTACTGCGCTCCCTGAGCACAACTAAAAAGCTAGCTCAGTATAGATGAGACCCTGTCAGAGCTTTTGAGACCTCTTCATACATTTTACAGTGTGCTGCAAAACTAGCAGGCTTGGCCCCAGTGCCTCTCTGATCACGAAGCCAAGAGAAAAGCAACAGCAGAAATGAGAGCTGTGTCTGCTGATACAGTGAATGCTGTAGAACCTGCTGGAGCATTGCTGCTGCATGTACGAGTGTGTCTGTTTGCTCAGGTGTGAATATATGTATTACCTCCCTTTGTTTACATGGATGCTTTGGTTTCCTCTGTTTATACAAGCTTGTTCTAAAGCCTGGCACAGCTCATCTTTGAAGCTGTGAATCCTGCAAATTCCATCCAAGCACACTGCCAGCAATCCACAGCTGTACACAGCAAGAGCAAGTGAATAAACCAAGTGTGACTGGAAGGAAAGCAAAGCTGCTTTGCTCTTGTGTGAGCTTTCTCTTTAGTTCTGTGAAAGACCCAATTTAGCTGAGCACTTTACTTTCAAACTGTATGCTTTTACTGAAGGCTGCTAGAGGACCTAAAGATAAAGATGTACCTGAATGCTTTGCTGAATCGAGGCCTAAAAAGGAGAGCATAACAGAGAAAATGTTGATCATTATCTAAGAAATGATGGGCTGGCATCATGCTGATAGAAGTACTTTTTCAGTGCACATAAGAACAGTAGGGATTACAGGTGAGGAATGGATTTCTGCATCTTATCTCCCACTCATTGAAACAAATGGTTTTATGTTTCCAGCAAGTTTATTTAACTTATTCTTTCCAAACAGGCATTTTGTTTTTGAGTCAGGGAGGAACAAAGGTGAATGAACTCTTCTGATTGTCCTGCAAGTTCAGAGAAGCCTTAGTTTTTCTCCAGTGACACATTTTGTTTTACGTGTTGGCAAATCAGGAGTAGGATGTCTGTTTATCCTCTGTGCTGGAGACCAGCACACCATTTGCTAAGTACAGAAGCATTTCTGAAACTAGGAAAAGCAAACAATGTTCTGGGAACATAAATGTCTTCCCTGGTTAACAATTTCCCTTACAGAAAAAGAGAAGGGAGAGGAGAATTTGAATTTGAATGTGCCCCCACTTCACACACACACATATACACCTCCTGCCAAAAGATGCATCTGGTTCTATAAAAAATCCCAGATCCTCTTGCATGAATGCAATCTGAAGTCATAGGTTTGCATAAGAACCAAATCCTCAGCCAGAGGGCTGTGAAGTATCTGTCAGCTTGTCAGCTGGATACATACAGAGAGCGCTATTTAGAGCTGATGTTGCTGCTTGGAAGACAGGGACTTGCTTATCTTTTTACTTCTGTGCACCTGTGGCCTATCTTACCTATTTCATAATGCTTCTACTCACTTTTTCATCCCCTTGTTCGAGCTAAGGGCAGCTTCAAAGCAAGTGGCTGATGTTTGGATGCTCTGACCCTTGGGCACGGCAAAACTTTGCCCAGGGGCAGTGAGGCAGGGGGGTGTGGAGGTGCTGCCTTGTGAGATGGGGAGGGAGGGCCCTACATGGAAGGAGAGTCCAATGAATGTCTGGGACAGAGGTAGCCAGCAAAGCCAATGGGAGTCCATCTAACTCCCTGTCGGATCTACAGGGAAGTAGCTTGGCAAAGGTTTGCTTTTATGAAGGAAGCAACTGCAGCACAAGAAGCACCGCACGAAATAATATTAGGCAAGACTCACAAGAACCTCTGACCCTTGTCTCAAGTGATGTACGCTTTTCTTTCATTTCTGCTTCAAACAAACAACAGGCTTTGAACAAAAATTCAGCCAAAACAATGCAGGTTAACCAAACAGGCTTTCAGAAATAGTGCATCATTGACCACAACATCCTGCAAATAACCAGCTTTGTAACAGAGGGCAATAACACCACTGACTCTCTACCCTTTTAAAAATAAAAGGGAAAAAATATGCTTTTGGTCCTATTGTCTCCACATGTCAGCTACAGGTCTCTATAAACTATCAGGATGTTACTCAGAGGAGATACTACAATGCCTGTAATGCTGGTGCCATCAGAATCTCTTTCCAGATTCAGGTGCTGGCCAGCAAATTTGAAATTGCATCCCACTGTGATGTTCTTTTCCCTATTCCACCGAAACAAATGGGGTAGTGGTTCACTGCTGACTCTTTCTCAAAGCGAAGTGTGTGGCAGTGATCTTGGAAACAGGTCTGTGAGGCGAGCTCTCCCATTCCTGCTCTGAAGTGCTCTAGCAGATTAAAAACAGTGGGATGGAGAAAGAGAGGTTGCTGAGCAGTTAATGGCACTAGAATGGAGAAACTGCACGTTGCGATGAACATTGCCAAAGTTTGTGACCTTGCCTAGTGCATGCAGTGCTGATTATACCAAAGGATGAAGCAGATGTGAGGGAAAATTGAGTTTCATTTCCTCCCAGCTATCCCAGGCCCTCTTTGGTAAGTGGAGGATTATGATGCTTTAGGAAAATAATGTATGTATCTCTGTGTGGCTGTAATAATGATGGATGTTTTCCCCCAACCCAAGTAACTGTGATGGATGCAGCTGGCTGCAATGTATGATGAACACTAAGGTTAATTGGCAACAAGGGCACAGCAGTCCCTAAGTAGCATTATTCTGTGGTATATTCACATGCTGTCATTAATTTTCCTATTTGTTTGACTTTACAAAAACACATAGCAACAAAATCTGAAAAGAACAGCAATAAGAGCTCAATTATACCTCTTACCAAGGTAGTACTGAGGATGAGGAGGAGCTGAATTAACCAAGTGCTTGATGACATTATGCCTGCGTACAGCCTAACGCCTCCAGGTAACGGGAGAGCACACTGTGCAGTGGCATTTGCTACATCTGTACTCTTCTGTCTCTTCTACCTGGTTTGTTAAAAGATTGATTACCATAACACTTCCAGGCCATGGCTATTTTATTATAGCAGAGTTCAACCCGAGTCAGAAGCGCTGAAAAAAATATACAGAATGTAGGGAATGGCAGATGGAGGCTGGTGTCTCTTCTCTGAAGGTGGCCAGCATCTGGTGGATGATCTGCATTTAGAGGAATGGTCAAAGATCCCAGCAATAGGCTGTTATGGGGACAATCTGCTTTCCACATGGGGAGCCTCATCTGGTAGAGTTACAGACTTCTTTCAGCTCCAAAAATCTGAGGTGTTATGGACTTTCCAAAAGTAGTCGGGGGGACCCCGAGGCATTCTCATTCACAGTCTACTGTTTGTCCACACACATGCCTTTTTGGACACGAGCTGAGTTGGGTTTAACAGGATTATGTGTAGCAGCAGTTCCTGTAATACATATTCCTCTTGGATGAAAAAAAAAAACATGTTTCCTACACTCTGTATTTATACATTTAGGGATGGGGCCATAAAACTTAGAGCAGTGGAAGGTTCTGCAAAGCAGCCATAAGAGTAGAACGCAGCAGGAATTACAACAAAGATGTGAATGAGAACCAGTGAAACACAGATACCTGAGAAACGATGTTTGTCTCTGCTGATCCCACAGAGTTGCACAAACATGCAAGACAAGTCAAGCTCATACATGGGAAACAATATGCACTTGTCAGAACATTCCAAACAAAACCCTACCAGACTACTCACTCCCTGTCCAACAAACAAAGCAGTTTAGGACCTTTTGCTTTATTATAAAAGTCAACAAGTCAGAAATTATCCATATTCTTATACAAAACTGATTTTTACAAGGTTTTATCTGAGTGAATGGTGACTATCAGTATATGGGTATATTAGTATGTGTACAAGGACGGCTTTCAGTGTAAAGTATATTCATATTACAGGGAAAATTAGGTCCCAGTGATCCACCTCAAGTGAGACCATAACTTCTAATACCTTTGCAAGATTTAGGGGGAAAAAAAATCATGTCAGATGCAAAACCTACTGCCCAATTAACTCCATGAAAATGGCCAAATTATGACGTTTGGCCATCAAAAATAAATACATACACCAAGAAAAATCACAAGTGTCTGCACTGCCTACGAGTAACTCTGTATGTGTTCTTTTTCACACTTGCACCCTTACAACATATTGCAAGCACATGAGGGAGAGGAGGAAATGGGAGCGGGGGCAGGATTCCTGCATGTTACAGATACTGCTAACAGGTTTTTTTTAGTCTTTCCTTAAGACCTTCTGGTTGCAGTATTTCATATAGGAGAAAATTTCAAGATCCTTGCCTTGTTATCACTGATTCTAACAGCTATGTGTGCCCTGATGAGACTATTTTCTTGGGCATATTCCTATTAGTGCTCTTAAACCTGTCTTTCCATTTGCCTCTTTTGGCTCAACTGCAACACAAAGCTTTAGGCATACTGCTAAATGAGGACATAAACTTTTCCAGACTTTTGCAAACAACTAGACTTCTGAAGAAGATAAATTGTTATTGCTTTTGCACTGCTCCTTTCTTGGGAAAATGAAGCTCTGCCACTGTGTCAGTATTGCATAGAAGTTTATTGGGTGAGCAATAACATGTCATTGTCAATCGAACTAATAAGCAACGGAAAGCTGGCAAGTAAAATTCAAGCTCCTGAAAATAATTTCTGAATCTATTTCACATTCACATATTTAATTATTCATTAAAAGAAACCAGAATGACTGACAGGATCACAATCCTTCTCAGTGGGCCCTAAAAATTAATCAAGATATTAACTATGCCTGTGGCAGTTTTTTTTAGCAGAAATGCAGCAAGAAAGTATGAAAAGTATAGGTACAGCTTGAGGGAATGCACTCCTAAGCCATTATTGTCATGTCAAAGACTTTGGAGCAATGCATTTCCTGTATTTCAGAAGGGAATATCTTGACAGGGATGTAAGACTTGGGGCCGTGTATCACCACGGTGAGGAAGATCTTGCTTTTGGCTAGTATCAAATCAACCTATTTTATCGTGCGTTTTTCAGCCCACCAGTATGACGTTACATGATTCAGCAGAAACCACCACACGGTACAAACTCCTACACAGTTGCAAAGCACTCTGGCTTTAAAATGAGTCCCACAAATCTTTTTGTCAATGCCTCGGACTTCTAGAAAGGATTACAAAGTTAGCACTGCACAAAAGCAGCACAGGGGAGCCTGACTCATGCCAAAGTGTGGCTTAAGAGCAGCTTGGGGAGAAAAGGTAAGGTTAAAGGTGGCTTTATGACATCCTTGTATACTACTAGTTCTCTGTCAGTTTCTTCCAGGTCATATCCTTGATCACTTCCTTTCCTTTACTGCAATGTTTTGGCATTTTTAAGCTGCTTCTGCATCTTGTACTTCAGGTCTCAGATGGGTTACAGCATGTAGTGAAGGGTGAACTGTGCTGTGCGCTCCCACAAACTAGATGTGTATTGTGTGGAGACCTGTGATTATGGAAGAGCTGGACTCAGTGTCCCAAATGATTCCTTCTAGTGCTGTGGGAACATAGCACTAAAAAGTACAGTAGAAATTCAGCAATATTTAGTGTAGTCTGAAGGCTATTTTAAGTTGTGCCAGCTGCTAAACACAGCGGGGATTCAACAGGGTGATAAAGGACATTTTAGACCAAGTCCTGACTTTCGCTCTCTGCAGGGAGGTAATACAGAAATTGCTTGGAAAGCTCTGCTCAGTCTGAGAATTCACCTATTTTGGGATAAGCCTTCCAGGGCTGAGTGAGGGCAGATTTATACTAGATGAATGGTGCAAATCTACAGTAATGCAAACAGGGTCTGAATGTGGAAAGGGAATAACAATAGAAGAATCACTTAAAGCCAAAGATTGATATTTCAGACCTAGATAGCTGGAGGCTGGGCTTTTTTTGGGTATTCGATTTTTCATTCATTAAACTGTTAACTTAACCCATTTTCAGTCCCTGTTAATGCAACTCAATTGCATCAGTGCTTTGACAAGCTGTTAAAAAAACCATCATATAGAAATGGATGGGCAAAACTGTGTCCATATTACTGCACTTTGACTCTGAACATGGGCATAATGTACTGAGCGCGATATAGTGCTCCTTCAATACTCTCACTGGGGGTAGTATAAAGTAAAGAAAGGCCGGGATGTGTGAGGGAAAATCTCTAAGCGCTGAGCTTTATGTGTGATTCAAAAGCCAGGATTTTGAAATGACGCTAGCTGGTTGTAAATTGAAGCTGTGCGAAGCAGCAGTGTGTCCAGGTAAAAGTATGCTGCCTTGTTATATGTATTGAAAAAAGAACACCGAAAAACTTGAGGAAGAGTTTGATGCTATCACCTCTTGTACTACTTGTGCTTGTTAACTTGGTTATTTTTTGTGCTTGACCAAAAAAAAAAAAAAAAAAAAACCCAACAAAATTATCCTCCGTGACCTGCACATTTTTAATATAAGTGGTGAAGAAGGGCCAAAACCACCCTCTTCACCACTCAAGGTGCGCACAGGCTGACCCAATACACAGGCTCTGCAGCTCACTCAGGCAAGGGCTGTAGTCAAACGGTGGAGGCATCTCTGCAGGGCTCAGATCAGGCCAGTCACAGCACCTCAGATGGAAAAGTCTTTGTCCCCACACTCGAACACAGAGAGGTCCACACAGGTGCCACTGAGACACAAAGCACACTTCATTTACACGTCAGTGGAGAATAGTTTGAGTAAGTCCAGGCATTGAACTTAATACTGTGCTCTATCAATACCAATTGCTGATAGCAGCGTGGCAACATTCAGCTGGAGTCAAAAACCTTTTAAGCCATTTCCATGGTGCTGTCGCCCATGGCTGAGTGCCTCCCCTGTTCATGCTCAATGGAAAGACGGGGTATTTTCAGCCCTGGGCTGTGTTTGGTCTGTCAGCTTTCCTGTATGGAGGCTCCTCTTCTGTTTGGGAGTGTGACCTTACAATTGCCATGGCACCCGACATCCACAACCTAAGGGCTGTGGTACCCGGGGCCTCCAGGGCTGGAGATGAGGCACAGCCCAAGGGGATGCTCAGGCCTCCGAAGGGTGACTGCACCACGCTCTGGAGTAGTTCCCCCTTCCTCGCTGCTCTAGGAGAAAGCCTTGCAAAACGAGGCACAGAAAAAACAATGAAAAAAGAGGGTTTTTTGAAGGAAAAAAAAAATTAAAAGCGGTGCCTTAGTGCAGTCTTAACAACGCATGTTCGCATTTGATGGCAGGGCTGCAATTCTGGTCGAGTTGTGCAGAATTCCCAGGCGGGAGGTGCGGGACCCGGCCCCGCTCCCGGGCCCTTCCCGGCCCCAGCTCGGCGCGGCCGCCACGCGGGGGAGCTCCAGGCCCGGCAGCGGCCCGGGACTGAGCCTGGCCTCGGGCTCGGCCCGACGACACTTGGAAAAAAATAATTAAATCGGTGCTTTGATGGGATATCGGCAAATAATTTAAGAGTAAAAGGGGAAGGACCGCCAGTGTTGGGGAAAAAAAAAAAGAAAACAAACAAACAAACAAACATCCCCCACCTCCTTCACTGATACACATTTTAAACCACAAACAGCTAATCCTTACACTTGTTTCCTAGTAAACTATTTAACTGTGACAAAAAAGGGTGGTTTTTTTTTAGCATTTTAAACAGCTCAGCTGGAAAGCAGAGAAATTAGCATGAAGTGAAATATTCGTGGGAGCTTAATGCAGTTAAAAGATTGTTATTTCTCCTGACATAAGACACCGGGGCCAATTAAGCATTTCTAATTAAGTAGCCTAAAACAGAATAGCAGACAACAAGAAATAGTGGCCAAACAGTGATGACCAAACTGTGGAAAGACGAGAGACTGGCTGTGAACATGAGGTAAATAAGTTTCTGACACAAAACCGTAAAACTACTATAGCATGGAAAGGCAACAACTGGATGAAAGAATGAGAAGGGGAAATTATGCTCAGAACTGACATTACCAAACACTGCTCTCTCCAAATCCTACCCGTTAAATGTGAAGCTTTTGTTCGTCTGGATGTGCATCATATTGCATGGCATAGCTCTGCTACACAAACGTGTAATGGAATGCATTCCTTTCTACTCATCTGCCAAACTCCAAACTTTCGTCATTTTTTGTTGCGATTTCTATACAAAAGAAAGTTAAATGTATACAGTAAGAAACATGCATTTAGTTTTGTCTTTGAATGACTCAAAAATTGCCTAATCAGGGTGTCAGCAGACTGTGATTATGTGCGTTTTTATTACTCTGGATTTTTTTAAATTTTTTTTGTAACATTTAAAGTTTTTGGTCTCTAAACAGTTGACACTGGAGTGGGCAGTTTGTATGTCATTGTCTGGAATGGCAAAGAGAGTTAAAATTTTCTCTGAAATGGATGAGGTAATGTTTACAGATTCATGACCAGGCTGTTGCTGGTGCTGTTGTTTGCTCTTCAAGGTTGGGTTAACAGTGTAACTGCAATGGTGACTCTCTGGAAACCACGAAATGCAGAACACCACTTTAGCAACTAAAAAAGACTGAAACCTAGTGCTAGCTTACAGTTCTCCTTGTAGCTAGGAGAAAGTTTTGGAAGAAATCCTGCAGTCCCAGAGGCTGTCTTTATTTTCACATTGATGATTTATGATGACAATTTTCTCACGCTTTGTAATGACACCTCAGGTAAACTGTCTTGCTCACAACACAGAGCTTGGCCACAATGGGGAAAAAAAGTGCACTGCAGCCTCACATGTAGAACCTGACAAAAATCTTAAGATACTCTGACACTTTCGGGTGCTAAAAAGCAAGCTCAGAGTGACTTTCCAAATGACAAATGTTTTCCTGCGAGCCTAGGATGAATATATACATCAGCAGCTATTTTTCAACTGCCGCTTTTTCACAGTTCAGCCAACTTTGAATTATTTGTGTTGGAACAATATCTTAAAGAGAGGTAAAAAGGTGTGGGTTTAAGCTACATTGATTGCCATGATGATCTTCCTTAAGATCATTACATGTAATGATTAGATCTTCCCTAAATCTCTGAGCAATAAGCAATTGGCTATACATATAAGGGCTTGAGACTATCTGTGTCTCTAAAATTACCTATGTGCGTAAGGCTTTGCAAGATTGGGCTTGTCTAGGCTAACTTCTGGGCACCAGAGCTAATTCTCATTTTAGCTTAAATTAATTTTTTTTTTTTGCACTTGTCTGGTACCTTGATAGCTTTGCCTTCCTAGTACAAAAAGAAGCAGCAACTTTAATTGCAATGCAGTGTGAGAAAAATTCCGAACTCCTGAGACAAGAGAGACTTGCATTGACCTCGCATCCACACTTCCCAGCGCCGGGAGCTCGCTGTCACGCGTTCCTGCTCTGGTCCCAACGCGGGATAAGATGCTGCGCTGCGCTGCACTTGCTGCCTGCCATCCTACGGAGCCCTGCTCTTTGTCTGCAGCCCTTGTAAGGGCAAGCCCGCAGGGCTGCGCAGCCAAGTGCGCTGCGCACAGCCCCCAGCCCTCCCCGGCGCTGTCAGCAGCCCCGCCGGAGCAGCACCTCATCCATCCTGCTGATGGGCTGCTGCTCTGGGATCTCTGCCTGGCGCCGCACTTGGCCCTTGCACAGGTACCAGCCAGCGCCAGGACCTGCAGCGCAGCACTGAGCCCCTCCAGAAAGATGATCTTATCACCTCGGCATCAAAATCAACACTGCCGCTATCAAACACTGCCTGGGAGAGACATCTGCTATTTAAATGTATTCTAGCAGATGAAAGGAATGGAAACATAAAACCCAAACACTTCCCTTTTTTCCTAATGTAATCAGTATTTTTAAGCAGTTTATCTGCTTATTAATAGGAAGGTTTTAAAACATTTTGCTTGAGCTGACATTCTTTAATTATAATATTCACATTGCTGAATATGCAGTCACACCAGCAGAAGCTCTATTGTGAAAGAACGCGCAGATTCAATCTGTTTCTTTCTCTGAATTTTTCTGACTTGGTCTTATTTTTCCATTCATCATTATATTTTTGTTTGCTTCTCACATTTCTTCTCAAATGTGTGGGTTTTTTCCTCTTACTCTGTTGTTCCACTTGAAAACACCAGGATTAGCATGCAGATGTTTTTTTGATCAGAGATTTTTTTTAATCATTTCCATTTTCCACAGTCTATTTGGGTAGCTGGGGATTTTTTTTGTTTGTTTGTTTTTGACCCTGTCTTGTTCGTTTTTTTTCCTTTTTAATGTATTACCCTAGTCTGAGTGTAAACACCTTCTGTTTGCCATTGTTTTCTTAAAACAGCATTTTAGAAAATTAACTTCTAGTTAAATAGAACATGAGCTATGCTAGCTCTGCCAATAATCTAATAACTTCCATGTTTTTACTGCTTCGATAACCGTGAAAGCTTAGGTTAAATAAATACTGGTTTAGGAAGGTTTTGGAAAAAAAAAAAGGAAAAAAAAAGGATAAGGTTTCAGCATGTATGTTATTTGTGGAAAAATTGTGCTGTAATACCTTTAAAATGGCTTTTAGAATTCACCTAAGTTATAGGATTTACTGAACATAGGTCGATGAGAAAAGTATTCATATTCCTTGTCAATAAGAAAGGAACAACTTCCTATTTTTTATTTAATTAAAAGGAATAATGACCTCTTTAAATGAGCTCCAGTTGGAGTTTGGGCTAGGTTGTTATCTGCAGGCTATCATTCACAGGAGTTGAATTACACTTAATTTTTAGAAAGCTGAGAGGAGAAAAAGACATTCAGCATCTTAGCCCAGGGAAACTGCCTTCAAATGCTGCTTTAAGCAACAACAAGCAGAAAGAATACAAACCCAAGCTGTTACCACCCATGAAACTTGCAACATCCACCTTCATTAAATCTATATAACAAACACTGAAGAGGTTCAGGAATGCCTTATCTCTTGCATTAGAAGGAGTGATCAATGGATTTTACAGGGCTGGTATTTCAAGATCAATTTTTAATGTCAAGAAACTAAAGTTGGGGGTGGGTGTTCTTCCATAACCCTGAACATTTCCAGTAACTACGATATCCACCACTGCTGTTTAGTGGCTGTATATATTTTTAAGAACATCCATGCCTGAAGCATCCATGGATAGAGAAGCTCATGTCCACACCATCCCTTACAAGGAAAGGCAAAATTGCCTGCAGTGGTATGTGCTGGGCAAGCTTAGAAATGCCATGAACATGTTGTTTGGGAGCCTGGCCAAGACAACAGAAACTCCTGTTCATTTCCAAAGTTCATTTAATGCCTAAAACTTTGTAGGGTCCCTCTTCTCCAGAATGACTTTGGTCCCTGAGGGGCCACAGCAATTGCACCACCATGTCCTGGCACCCTAAGGAGCAGCTCCAGGGCAGCTGCACAGAGCCTGGAGTTCAGTACTGGGAAAGAACAACATCCACAATTTAGTTACCTCTTAGGAAGTATCTGCCACCACCTCTCCCATGCAGTCAACTTAATTCCTGGAAAGGGTTATTGGCTAAAGTTTAAAAAAAGATGATATTGAAATGTGAATTGTCCCTTTAAGGTTTTTCTACAATAAGCAAATGCAAAAAAAAAAAAAAAAGGATGATGCATTTTCCTTTGTTTCTAGACACCTCATTAAAAATAGGAATTTTTTTAAGTGTTTAAAAAAGCTATCTTTTTTTCCACAAGATAAAGCATAAAGTTATCTATTACCTGAAGCTATAATCAGGTTAATATAACAAATCTGTTTTTTCCCTGCAATCCTATTTCTTTTTGCCCAAGTAATCAATTTTTTGTGACATCACATACTTCAAGGAGAAAACAGAGGATGACTCTGCTACAGCAGTACAGCAGAGCAGCAAAGAGATTTTTTTTTTTGTCTTGCTCTGCAATATGTAACTGAAAATGCTTTAGGGGTTAGTCAGCTGTCTTTAGAGCTGTGGCCATTAAAAAATGTTTTCCCAACCCTTTTTCTGTGTCCTATCACAAACAGACAAAGGCAGAAGTTGCTGTAGCCCTGCAGCCCCTTTGCACCAACAAAGCTGAAGCAAAGGCAATACAAACCTCTCCCGAGTAGGTGTTTGTGGGGAAACATGGATGTGTGCCATCTCGTGGGAGGGATCTGGGGTGCGTGAGGTTACAGAGGGATTATCCTAAAGCTGCTGCCTTCTATCTTGTAATCTAGTGATTTCCTATCCCAGCACAGCAGTTTATTTCAAGATGAGCACAATTTAGCATCTCTTTGAACATACCATTATTACTGAATGTATTGTAATTAGTTCCTGCTTGTGGAGCACTTGGACACAGAGGAACGTGCAAGTGTTAAGTGTTACAGTCATTACCATTCACCTTTACTTAATACATTTCTGTTTTATTTAGCTACTTGTGACCAAGGCATCTGTGTGTCTTTGGCCAGGCTGCATGTGGGTGAACTAGTGAGACCACAGGAATGGAAAAGTGGAGTCCTGAAATATGCCTTGCTCCAGAAAGCTGAGAGGTAAGTTTGCTGTTAATGTAATAAGCAACTAGTTAGCAAGGAAGTTATAAATTACTGCAATTAAATTTACTGTATTGCCAACCCCAAGTCTCCCAAGTTAGTCATAAGCTGGACTGACTTAAAAATAACCTAAGATTCTTCTTTTCTATTCTTTCCTTTGGTAGACTTCATGTTTTCAAGGCTTTCCTCACATGCAAGAGCTACAGATTTTACTTTTCTAGTAAAATCCGTGTATAATAAAATCCTTGCCTTGACAGGTCAGAGCTTTAAGGAAATCAATGGTAAAAGTGGACAACAAGGAGTGACATACACAGTAAATTTTCAGAAGAAACAAACACCACCAAAAGGCTACAATGTAAAATATTAATTCTAGTCACATAAGCTGTCAATTTCATTAAATTCTGTGAGTTAAAATCTCAACCTTGCAAACTCATAGAAGTCCACTGAAAATGTCACCAGGATCTCCAGTGGAGAGGGAGGACCAATAATTCAATTTAACTAAGAGTGATTGTAGGTCCTGTCATTTGGCCAGACAATCTAAATGACAGAAAACAGGATCATGTTTTAAATTAAGGTCCTGTTATAAATTTCATTGGGTTTGGCTTTGCTTTTTCCTTGGAAGAATACTGATGTGTATGTCTGATGAACTGAAACTCAAGGCTGAGTTTTAGACCTGACTTGGATTTAAGTGGACAAAAAAGATGTCTGTATGGGATGAAAAGATACATGCATTCTAGGTGCATATACATCTATTTGTGTGGGAGCAAAAATCAGTTTTACTTACAGTTACATGTGATGGTCTCTTTTTACATGCCTGTGCTTCTGTTAGGGTGCATAACTCCAAAGCTTGCACACTCAATCTTCAAATCCCAGTGTCCAGGTCTGCAAATACCTATTCCAGTGAGTCATCACTAGCTTCATGAAATAATTTTCCATTGTAAACTTGCAAGTGATCTGCTCTGGGGTATAAAGACCTTAAAAGGCAGTGATAAAATGCACTTTGAGAAAAAAAAATTGAACTCAGCATGAGATCACTCATGAAAGGAAGGGCACTGACACTCAAACCTCGAGTTATCCAATTCCTTTTTAGAAATTGGTCTCTAATGGGTGGTTGCAGACCTGTATCTTTTGTGCTCCTTTCCTGTTCCTCCTCCATCAGAGGAGATATCACAAGTCAAAGTTTTACGATTTAAAAATGTAGCCTAAATGCATCAGGTATATATATACTGTAAGTCTTTCACTGTATGCCTAGAATGTGAGACAAGTGAATTCCAGCCTGAGGTTAGAGACTCCCCTGTAGTTCTCTGCAGATATGAGAAAACACAGGCCACATGCTCTTTCAGCAATTCAGGGGCCCAAAAGTACAGGACATCTTCCTATGCCTGTCTCCATGGTAAATCAGCTACCTTAGAATGTGCTTTTTTTCCTCCCCCCTTTTAAATCATTTTTATTGGTGCAATGTTTCTGCAGTGTAGACACTGTCAGCTTCAGAGGCTGAAGGTTTATTTGTCCACAGAACAGATAATGGATAAACAGCAGCAATGAGAGTTTATTCAGCCCACCTCACCAAGGAGCCTAGAGATCACTTGGCAGTGCCATCCTCTGCACCACTTCTGCTTCTGGTTCATGGGCCAGTGCCACTGAAGTTCTCAACAGATGATGCTATCAGTACAACCCACTACTATTCATCTTTTTTTCTGTATGAAAGGGAATGAAATACTTGTTTTGCTTACACAGTCCTGTGAAGAGCCATTAGGTGGTACTAATGGTGCTTTTGACTGCTGGCATCTATTCTAGATGGGGTTTGAGTAGGGGCCTTGAAGGTAGAGGGCTTTCAAATGCCCGTTTGCTTGCCAATCCCCTGAGGAATAACAACTACATTGGTATCAACATACTGAAAGATGTGTCATAGCAGCCAGCAAGCCAGGTGCTCTCAGTGGCAGAGTAACACTTTACTGAAAGAGACAGGCACGTGAGGGCGAGCTGTGAAAAAAAGATGCAGAATTTCTTGTGAGGCCTTTTAAAACCCTCTTACTGAACTACCTTGTCCAAGTAGTATTATTCAGAAACTTTTGGAGAGTATTTTATTCTGTCCAAAAATATCACTCCTCTGAAGTGATTTATCAATCCATCATATTGTGGGGGGAAAAAGATAAATTCTAGGACTCTCTTTCTTTTTGAAAATAGACAGAATTTTAGATATAAAATACAATCATATTCTTTACAAATTCTTACCATTCGACATTTCTTGTGTTGACATTCTGTATTTTTTTCCGGTGCCAGTGGCCTGAATAGTAATGGTGTAGCACAAGCCAGGCAGTCACATGCTACTTGTTCTGAGCAGGACTGGGTAAAATGCTCATTCCTGCATCTACAAGAACTGGTGTTATAATTTTAATCTTTTAATTGTGTTTGGGGCTTTTTTTCCCAATAGAAGAAAAAAATCCACTAGACAACCAAAATATCCTTTATGGTGTGAGAAGGTTCCAGATTCTTTTCCCTCTTTGCTTGTGGCTTTTAAAGAGATCATTTCTGCAAGGAGCTAGGATTCAGCATCCTATTTTTGGCACAGCGTCCACGCTTCTGACTTTGCATGGGAAGGGTTAGAGCTGAGAAAGCAAAGATGAGTATTTATATCATGTAGGTATGTGAGCTGTGCTAGGGCCAAGCAGTACAGAAGACTTGCAGTGTATAGGTACACACCCCGTTCTGCACAGTGGACAACAACCAGAAGGCTGCCTCTATGAAAAGGTATTCCTTCCTTCTGGCACCCTTTCAGACAGGCAGAAACAATGCACAGCCCAAATGCTCCAAAGCATCCTCTGCTTTGCAGTCGCAGAGGCCTGTTCATTAGCTGGTAAAAGCAATGACAGTTCCTTAAAGTTACTAGAGTTAGACATGGATTTACTCCAAATTAAGGACTTGGCCAAGATTTTTTTTTTTCTTTTTTTTTTAATGCATTAGCAGATGGCAGATATGCACTGAGCACAGAAAAACTACTGGTTTTTGAGGGCAATGGTTGCTTGCAATGCTAATTTGGGGCTTTATGTTTATGCAAGCTAACCTGGAGGGACACATTTCAGAGCTGGGTTGAAGCAGCAGAAAGACTCAAGCAGCAAAGTGGAGAATACCAGTAACCCATTTAAAGCCGGGTGTGTGAATGCAGGGTTGAGTGTCTGCTCGTCCTGAAGAGATTCAGAAAATAAGGCAGGAGCAGATGTTAAGAGATCACAACTTTATATATTTCCCTCATTCAGTCATGTTAAGATAAGACCATTTGCAAAACCTTCAAAGTGGGAAGGTATTTGGCTTTATGTTTGGAGTCAGGCTAGCTAACTCTCCACTGCAAGCTGATATCCACATGTTCCCCTGGAAAGGATGTCCACCTGAGAACATTTTAGAGCACTGTTGTGTAGTGGAAATCAACTAGTAATGAGCATCCAAAAGCAGAGGTTGAGAGACGTTTACAAACTGGGTGCTCACAGATTGTTTTCATCTAGCAGTTCTTTTGACAGATACCCCATATCTGCAAAGTGTGATGACACAGACAACCTTTCCCTCAAAACTCCGTTAACCTTGCTGCAGAAAGCAACCTGGGATAACCACAAAATAGCTATTGACCAAGGTTGAACAGCTTATATAGTTCTGACCATGTAGTCACAGAATAGGACTAAAATGAAAATCAAAGCCCAAAGAAGAGGTCATTTTCCTGGCAACAGTCCTACCCACAAACAGAGGAAAGATGTGTCACTCTCAGAGCAAAACTGATCCTGAAGACAACTGAAGTCACATCGTATGGTCTCCCATGACTCCCAGCAAATATTTTGTACCTCACTTTTTATTTCTTACTTCTTTCTGTTATTTTCTTTAAAGAATTGTCATATCCTGTGTTATGCCTGATACCATGTTGTTCTTACACATAAGACATTCTTGTGTGTTATGGTCAGACCTGTATTTTTTTTCCATTTCTGATTCATTTAAGGGAACCAGGAAACCATTTCTGTGAGTGAAAAATCACACCAACCTCACCTGAAAATTCTGTGCACAGAAGACTTAAAAGCCATTCCAGTGGCTACAGAATGAATCATAATACAGCTGGTATTCAGCTACCTTTTTAAATAAGTGTGCTTTAACTGGAAAAAAGCACAGCTGACATAATTTAACTTACACATCTATTACAGGGTGGAACACACTTAACCACTGTCTTCTAATATGAGTTCCTGTGAAGTTAGCCATATTTTGGTCAAATAATCCTACAGCTAAGACTGATTTCTCTGAACATATTTGCCAGCTGGGACTCTAATAGGTTAGAGCACTGCTTCACACAATTAGGACCCATGGACATTAATATAATACAAATAAATATGTGTTGCTGGAGAATAGTTTTGATAACTGATTCACCACACAGATGAGGTATGAACTACCCACTCGCACTGTTGATGTCTGTATCTCTGGCCAAAGAAGTCCCGTGATATTGCTCCTGCTCTCTTGCTACATGGCTGAGGATTTTTTAATAGGAGAGAGAGAAGAGAGAGTGGGGGGAGCTGACTGCTCTAAGTTCCTGGGCATGTCCACTGTTGATAATTTATTCATGCATTTTCTTCTGCTTCCTTGGTCTGGTTTTGCAGCTCATATTTATCACTACAGCTCCTTGGAAGTCAATGGAATAATATTCGTTTGTCCTCTTTTGACTGAGAATATGACTGGATAAAATTTTAGTCAGAACTGAAGAATAAACTAGAAACCTTGAGTGTTGTTAATCCAGCGTCGAAGGGGCTTATTCCTCATAGGTACTGCTCCCTGATTCAGCACAATTTTTTGAGCATTTGTTTAAATGCCAGTGTCAGTAATGACCCACACACACAGGCTGAAGGCAAGCATCACAATAAAATACTCTGATTGCAGTTCTTGGAGTCTTTGTAACAGCAGATTATTGAAATGTGAATGCAGCCCTAAGACTAAAATTCAGTTTAGCACATCCTGAAAAGCCAGGAAAATGAGAAATCTTTCTCTGAATGTGGTAATGCTTGCTTTTGCTTTGAAGAACCACCAGTTTTCAGATTATGGCTCTAGTCGTTTAAAACTTAAAAGCCCTCAAGACCAAGACAAAACCCATGCTATTGACTAAAAGGAAAGCTGGGGACATGTCGAGAGTACAAATAAAGCAATGAAGATCCTTAAATATCAACATTTCTTCAGAACCTTTTAGTGTCTCACTGACTAGAGAAGCTCAGGAAGACCAAAATTACATCTCCCTTGCTGTGAGTCAGTGGAGCTCATAGCCCCTCTCTGGCAATTTTTTCCCTTAGCTCTAAAAGCTATGACCACCACATCCAGCCCTTAGTGAAGTGAATGTTAAATCCACTGAAGAGTATCAGAAATGGAAATACACAAGGGAAAAAAAAAGCCACATAATTTTCTAAAGCAGCTGAAGTTGGGGAAGACAGTCAAGGGAGGAATTAGGACAGAACAGGCCATTGTTATTATTTTCTATTTGAACATTAAAACAAAAATAATAAAAAACAGCTTTGCTAGAAGTAGAATAAATTCTACTCTGTTCCACTAAGCTGCATGTCTTTGGTCTGACTTCTTACACAGGAGAGTGAGAAATGTTTGGCCAGCAGATTTAGTGGTATCTACTCCCTACCCCTTTCCCATCTGGTAGTATGCTCCTTTCCGGGCTGCCTCAGTAAGAGCAAAAAGCAACAGCTCCTGCTCTGTTGCATCCCAGAACGCAGCAGCAGAATCACCCTCTCCTTCTTTCCTAGCAGAGGTGGCCCAGAAGCAACCTCATAAGCAGGACTGGGAGGCTTATAAAAAACTGAGACACTGGGATGGAGTTGCTACTTGCTGCACAAAGTAAATGTCAAAAAGGAAAATTCCCCTCTGGGAAGGTATGTCAGGCAAACCTTGGTCCTGGTACATCTGGATTTTACTCCCCAAAGGAATGTTAGCTGGACAACATTCAGCTCCTGGTCTTGCAGATCTCAGCCTGACTGCCAACTGCAGATCACCCTCTGTCCCAATGGACTTCAGGGACAGTGAAGAGCAACCGAGCCCAGCATGAGACAAAAGCCATCACTTTGCAGGATCAAGCCCATCACAGGATAAAAGAAGCAAGTTGTCCCTCTGACACATGTGAGGGAATGAGGTACCAACAGATCAGCACAACAAATTGGTGCCTGCAATATTCACATAAGCAATATTTCAGAGGCAGCAATAATAATAATAAAAATAATAAATAATGAAAATATAAACCTGGGTATGGTTTCACTTAGATGCAAATCAAGATTTAAATATAAAAATGATAGGCTTCTGTTAATCCTTCTTAGGAAGTCATAAATTGTTAATCAGACCTTAGGCAGTGTTGTTTAATACCAACTTTAATAAAATAGCTGCCTGAAGCAGAAAGACAGTTGGGATCCTGACTCTAAAACTTTGGTAACCTCATCCACTTTTTTGTAGCCTGAGGCTCTTACACTACCATTGATACTAACTCCTTTGAAATATGCTCATTTTTTAGGTTGCTAAATTATTAAACACCTTATTAGTTGAAAGATTAGATGGAAAAAAGTCATCTCTGTATGACGGAAAATGGATTGGAAGAGGAAGGAAAAGTTGAGGGAATATTTACATAAAAGATACAGTTCTGTTGTTGATATACAGAGGTAATCCATAATCCATAATTCATTTAAGAAATGAACCCATCAAATTACATAACTACGCATGACAAATTGCTACTGTTGAGCTATCCTACAATAAATTACAAGGAATCATTCCTGTCAAGAGTGTATTTTGTTTCAGACTAAAAAAAGCAATGTCGCTACAAGGTTGTTTTCCCTCTTGTTCCATAGGATTTGTCTATCACACACAATGTCTCACACTTCCATCATATAATTTGATTGGGGTAGAAAAAGTTCCCTTGTATGGAGTAACCACAAAGTCTCCCAAATTAAAACTTCTTTGAAAATTGCATGAAAAGTGGAAAGGACGAAAAGGAAGAATGTTTCTTCCTCATTATTTCTTAATACTATTTGTCAGTCAGGTGAGTAGATCTTTAGACTAAAAAATAAGAAACAGTCATTTCCTAAAGTGTGATGTCTTTTTAGTGTATGTCCAGAGCAGCTTGTTAGCATACTAATTGTTTCATTTAATATGCAATGCAGAGCATACTTACTACTTTGAAGTGCTTATTCATGATGTCATGGATATTAGTGTATATTTCTTAATTACACAACAGAACAATCTTTCCTCTTTCAACCTACACTTTCTGCTGCTCTGATTGGTTTCTCTAACTAGCCAGAATAATCATTTTGCCACACAGAAGCAGAAAAGGGGGAAAAAAAAGTAAACAATTTTAAAAGCCATTTTAATTTAATAACAAATTGGGAGCTGTACTTTGTGTTAAATTAGCACTGCAAGCCTCATATCAATTCAAGGCAAGGTTCCCTGTTCGTTACTGCTTAATTAATCAGTCCTGTTTCCATCTAAATGAAAAGTTTTCTCTCTTCCCTATCATCTCTAATATCTCATTTCAGGCAGCACATCAAGTTAATCTTGCTTACATTAGCAGCTTATTTCTAATGGCTCAGTTCAATTATTTGGTTGGAGCATGGTGCTAATAACACCAAGGTTGTGGGTTCAATCCCTGTATGGGCCATTCACTTAAGAGCTGGACTTGATGATCCTTACGGATCCCTTCCAACTCAGAATATTTTGTGATAATTCATCCTATCCCAGTTTGCAGATGAATGCTCCTCGGTCTCTTTGCTTTGTTTTGGGCAGCTGGAAGTCGATTGTAAAACAGCAATTGCAAGAACAAGCTCATCCAGCCCTGTGATGAACCCACCATGTGAAGACAAGGACCTACTTCCAACACACTGAAATCTGCTGAACTTTTGGCTTCCCGGTGTGCCATGTCCACCCTGAGGCAACATGGCACCTAGAGGCATGGTTCAGTGATGGACTTGACAGTGCTGGGTTCACTCTTGGACTTGGTGATATGGCGGTCTTTTGCAACCTAAAACATTCTATCACTCAGGGCTGAGCAAAGAATTATTATCTTAAAAAACAACAGATGAGCATGAAATATTCCCATGGAAGAAGAGAAATCTGTAAGGGAAGGAGAATATGGAAAGTTGGGTGGTACCTGAAAGCATATCCTCATTATGCAACATATCCTGGAACTAAAGCTGTGATAACCATGAGTCCTGCACTACCGTCAGTACTGTATATAAAAAAAGTATCAAACATTCCACCGTGTCACCGTTGAAGGAAGTAAAGAATAGGACTTGAACACCATCTGGTTGAATATGTCCTCCTTATGCTGACCCCACCATTCCCAGAGCTGCCATAATCTGGTACTTTCTGTCGCCAGCAGCAAAGCACACTAACTCTGGGACTTAACCAAAGACCTCTGGTGTTTTGGATTGCACCGAGCTGGCCCCAGTCAAACACCTACTGAAGCTGCAGTTGCTTGTATGCGCTAGTCTCTGTGCTTGCCTTGCTCAGTTCAGCCTCCAGAATGAGTTTTCTGGCTGCTCCTGGTGCTGGGATGCCTGCCCACGTAAGGATGCCTGTTGTTAACACTGCAACCCCCCCAGGCACCAGCACGGCTCCAGCAGCTCCCTCCGTAGAGACCCACAGCCTCCGAGATGTAACAGATACTTGCTCGGGTCAGGGCTCGAAACTAAATCTGAGCCTGAGGTGTCTGCATCACATGAAGGCTGCTTTTAATGCCAGCTTGACAAATATAAATACTTCTGTGATAAACACAAAACACACAGTATTAAATGACCAGTCCAAGAGGATGAAACAGGTTCTTCCTGAATAATCCCAGCATTTACTTTTGCTCATCCAGGACTCAGGGTGTTATTGCAACGGGGAAGAAGGATGTGCAGCATATTTTAACCTTCTAGATTTGCAGCAACCAGCCTCTGACCTCACATTTAGCAGCCTGGTTGAAATTACAACCTGCTGCTAAGGAAAACTCTGTCATACTTTAAAGTAACTCCGATATCAAGTAGCTTTGTGATATCTGACAAATGAATTAAGGTGGATTAATGAGGAGCTGCTTCAGAAATCCTGCAAAAAAGACCCTAACATGTTACCATATGGTAATACACTTCATTTAATAGCAATGTAAATTATGTGCTAAGAAAAGTGGGAGCCTGTTTTTGTGTTGTTTTGTTGTGGTTTTTTTTTCCAAGAGGAAGAGAAATCCTTCCTATAAATCAGAGTGCACACTTCTGTTTCTGATGGGAAACACTGCTCTGAAAAGCACTGAATTTCAAAGATGCTTGAGATTAGATTGTCTGCAGAATTGTGCTGATGGCTGTAAATATTAATAAATATGATACACTGGGCCAGCTTTTTTCTTCAGATGCTTATGCCCTGCTTCCTTTTAAGTGCAGATGACCTGAAGACACAGGCACCAGGAGGAAGAATCTGAGCTAAGATCTGGTTTTAGAGATGCAATGCACAGTGACACTTGCACAAAGGAAGGATGTTCCCATTACATGCCAGCAGAAACAGCCAGGAAGTGAAAATCTCAGTCCAGTCCTCTCTATCCCCTCTGCAACTTCTGATGGAAGCTGACAGACTGCAGAGAATCCTTCTCCATGCTGTACAAATGATCCAGGGCTATATTGTCGAAGGGGCTTCAATGGTAAATGATGATTATTCCTTATGCAGGTTTTCTTTCCATCCCTATTTTGCATAGTCTATTATTTAGGGATATAAATTATACAAATATTTGGTGTTCATGTTGTGGTCACCATGAAAATAATTGCAAAGTTGTAAACACTTCATTACAAATCCTGACATCTTGACCCAGAATGGTACTTAAGTATTCATACAGCCTTGTGGACTTCACTGCAGTTTATTGGTATTTTTAAAAGCAAACTGCTCTGGGACCAGGTATGATAAGTCAGAGAGAGAGAAGAACACGCTTTGTTTATGGCAGAAATAACTTGGTAATTATCAGCAGTGAGAAGGGAAATACCATAGCAGGGCATTCCTATTATTTAGACTTAAATGGAGTTTAGATGAAATACAGGGCTTTATAAAACTGGTTGGCACAGCATGAATTGCTTAAAGGGATGTGGCTGGTGGACTTAAGAGTTGCTTCTGCATCTTTTTCCCTTTCAGCCCTGACAGCTAAATTGAGCACCAATTTCACAAAAGAAATTTGCTCCCTGAAAGAGATTCTACCTCTATATATTCCTGCTCTGTGATCTGCCAGAGCACTCTTCACACTATGAAAGTGAGGAAATAGGTTCTCTTGAATTCTTGTAGAGCTTGATCAGTTTGTCAGGCCAGCTCCAAAAGCATTAGGTCATTGTAGGTGGCACAGAGCTCAGGACCTGGTACTACTTCGATCTAAACTGGCCACATAACTTGTAAATTTACTGTGTCTTTTTTATGTGTCCTTTTCTACTTCTCCCTCTATTTTATTTACACTAAGATCAATACCTGTGTCAGGGGTATTGGTGTACACCATGTCCTTATTCAAGTAACTTCCCTTTGACTCACCTTCATACCTATGTGCTAGGAATACTACTCCTTAGATGTTTACAAAGCAGGGGTGCTTTGAAATGAATTCATACAGGCATGGACGTGAACAAGAGATAGTGTGGTATGACCTCTGGCTGCCCCAAACCACAGGGAGCAGCATGCAGAATAGGCAGCCTTTTATGAGATTTTTTTTATCCCCTTCTCTCCCACAGGCATAAGTAGGTGGGAATGTATGAGGCAGGGAATGGTAAAGAAACTCTGTGGCCAGTCCAACTCGGCCAATGCAGAGAGTAAGGTCACTGCCACCTTGCTTGGGGACAGCTCAGATTACTTTCTCCTGGGAATAAGATATTCAGTCACATCTCAGACAGCTCTGGAGCTAGCCAGCCTCCCCCTTCCTCTCCACAGAAAACATGGCTGAACAAACAAACAAAAAACATCCAGAAAATCCTTTGGGGAGAGAGTGTCAAAGCAGATGCAAGGAGTCCTTGAGAAAAATAATTGGCTTTCTTTGGGATGAAAAAAAGAGACCCAAATCTGACTTTTCCCCCCCATCCATTCTTTGATCAGCTCCAACAACTAAAGAGAGCAGGAGAGAGGCAGGAGGGTTGACTGCAAGCTGTACTTGCTGTAAGATCCTGGCTCAGCATCCCTGCTGTGTTATGATCTCCTCCTGTGACCTTGGGCAAGTCACTCACCTCCGTCGTGATTCACTTCCTCTGCTGTAAAACATGGCCAATTATTCAGGGCAGCCTCACACAGGGGCTGTGTGGTGAAGACATGGAATTGTGGAGTACTTGAACAGGTTTAGCGTGAAGGCCTCATGTCGATGAACGATACCTTGTCCCTTACTTGAAGTGAGACTCCCAAATGTCCACCGAGTATCTGTGGGTTCTTGGTTGGATTTCTTTTTTTTTGCAGACTACTATAAGCAATATCATTTTATTTTTGTCCATGAAGATACTTTTGTCAAATAACAATTGCCAGACTAATGACACCCTAAAGTTACAAACCACCAGGCACTCAAAGAGAATCAATTCAGTGAGGAAACAGATTTCACCTGATTCCTTAGGGCAAAACTAAAAGCAACCGTGCTTTTAATTATTTTTGCTATGGTATTGGATCTAAGGTGATGAGGGAGGAGGACACATGGATATCTTTCTAAGCGAGAGGGCTTTCCCTGGGGTGAGACTGTCAGCACGAAGGTTGGCCCCAGTGTCAGCACCCCAGCTGGCGTCCGTGGGCACAAGTGGTTCTCCCACCACTCCAAGGCCTCTCATGCAAGTCTGGATCGCCATGACCTTCAATGCTAAGTGGAGTTAGCATCAGAGGCAAGTATTCTCTTTGAGTTTGGTGCTACCCTCACAACAAAGCAGAGCTACATGCTAATGATCGTGTTGATTAAGCAGCCTTTGTGCTTATAGAAGCTATTAGCTGCCAATTGTAATGAGGGAGCAGGAGGCTCTACTTTCCACCAGACAGGCACGCACCTGCAGTACCTGGGGAAACTCGACTAGAGTTTAATTTCTGTGCTAATATTCAATTCCTGCTGACCCTTCTCCTAGGTCCTCCTGCTCTGGCTCTGCGATTAGATTCAGAAGTGGGAATGCTGGAAAGATACACTACCTATTATCTCAGAGGCAGCTGTAAACATTACAGCAAGATAATGAAATTAGTTTAACTGAGAGGAATTACGGTACCCAGATAGCATAGGATGGATCTCATTCATAAAGTGCTCTCTTCTGTGCATTGTGGTGTGTCACTAGGGAAGAGCTGGGGGGTTACAATGAGTATTTATGTTGCAAATCAAATCTAGCAGTCACATTCTGGCTAGAATTAAACATTTTCTGACTGTATATAAATATATATGCATATCCTGACAAGACAAGCTAATTAATCCATAAAATATTTGCCCACAATGCCAGAATAAAGCCATTATTGAACAGGTTACTTAAAACACAGCAAGGCTGGCAGTGTTCCTGAATGAGACCAGATGGAAATGTATATGCACTTTTGTCTAAGCGCCTGGTGCAGAGGAGGGTATGGAGAGGGTGTCTTGTGGCTGGGTGTGAAGAGAGATAATGCAGTATCACTGTATCTTGGATGTTTCAGCATGGTGCTATCAAGTGCTCTGGCACCATCACAGTTAAGCAATCACTTCTTTGCTTAAGGCTTCTCTTTGGAGGTCCAATATCCTAACTCAGGAAGGACACCATGCCAGATGAGACTTTTCCATCCTGACTGGGCTCACAGGCTCCCCTCACCCTTCCCCATCAGCATTGCTCCTCACTGCTGCTAAGAGGGTTGCAGCTGCAGAAGAAACTCTCCTTTCTGGTTTGTTTTGAGAGAGAAAAATACTCAAGGAGCAGGCAGCTCCACGAGACTGGATGTACCAACCAGTAACATTAATTCACACCACTCTATAAACACTCCTGAACTTCAGTTATGCTATTTTCTTCTGGGAATGTTCTTGCTAACAAACAAACAAAAGCATAAACTCAAATATTTACAGTCTTTGTTTCGGCCTTTCAGTGCCAAGTGCACAACGAGGAAAATTAAAGTGGCAGACAATGGTGGCAACCAGCCCCACCAGGAATAAGGAGATGGTCACGGGTACAAAGGGGGATAAGCCTCCCTGAAATGGGGTGGGGAAGTAGCTGATGGGTGATCAGGATTACGACACATAGCAGTGCCCTAGTGAAGCTTAGGAACCTGAGCCTAGATGGACTCCCAACACATATCAGCCAGTCATTGGGGAAGAACCAAAAAGCGACTCCTAGGCTGAGATTTATAGCATAGAAAGCCCAACTGGATGTGAAGTACTCGCACTCAAACTTTAAAAATGCTTTTATCCAGCACTTTCCCCACCTAATTCCACTGCGGCATCACTCACAGCACAACCCAGGGAGGACGACTTTTTCTGCTGATGTTTTGCATTAATTATGCATTCTTCAAGGGTGTTTTTAAAACAGGGAGTAATAATCCACCCTGCACGTTTTGTTAAGCAAGAAATACAACTAACAGCTGGGTTTAATACTAAATGTTCATGTTCCATCTCATCTCTCCCCATCCCAAATGAAACAAGGCAAGATGCCATACCTTTCTCCTCACACAGCATATTTTTTTCAGACCCCTTGGAAAGGTCTGCCATGACTAAGCATGCAGCATGAGCAAACCAGCTGCTACTGGATTTTTATCTCAACCAGAACACATTTAAACTTGAGAATGGTGTTTATACTGCAAACTGAATCCTGCACAGAGTCAGCAGGAGAGATTCACTCTGTGTGCCACAGAACTCTTCACTTCGTGCACAGGATGGGAGACTCACTTTAAAGATTTAGGTTGAAAAGATCCTGAATTTGGCCCCACCACAGCATTCAGGATAACCACAACTGAGTTTATCAGCCCTGTTTCTAAAAGCTATGAACCCAAGAAATTATATAGGAAAAAGAAAAAGGGAAAAATAAGTAAACCCCAAATGATGCATAGACAATGCATCATTTCTATGAAGACATAGAACAGTTACTGCAGCTAACTAGGTCTTCAAGGGGTTAATGAAGAAGTCTCCCTAACACTCAGCTTCCAAGGCAAAGCCTTTCCCACACGCTTATGATAATCAAAAGATACTGAAAACCAATTCTACTTCATTCTGGTATAATTGCAGCGAGCCACTGGAGGAATTGCAACCATTATGTAAGATGAGGCACCATCACAGTGGGGCCTGCTGCTTCCAGTGCATTCTACCCACTCTTTTTTACAGATTTCAGCTACCTTTCATTTTAGTAATTAGTCCCCATTTCCAAGGAGATCCATAAGTAATTTCCTGCACATCTTGAGCCATAATGCTGCAAGATTGCACTAGAAAGGTAACATAATTTAAAAGTAGTCAACGAAGGGCAGGTGACACCCTGAAAAGTTCAGTTAAGCATAAGACAGAGACCACCATCACATTTAACAACAGATAAATGTTCTTGACCACCACACAGCACACAGGCATCCACCAGAAAACCCAACAGTGATTCCTTCCAAACCCCAAAATACTGCAGGATTCTATTAATAAGCAGCATATCAGCATGCTGAAAACTTCCTCAGTCAAAGCAAAAACGATGTAGCACACTTGAGGGGACAGTGGTCTGGAGGGAGGCTCCTGCCCAGAGGAACCCAGTGTGCCCTTGAGAAGAGGATTGCTCATTTAGAGAATGATCTCAGCTGGTGAGAGTACAGGCATATTCATAACTTCTATCAAGTTCACATTAGTTTTGAGATCTTCTGCAGAAAGCAAGGGAAAAAACCCCACATTTTTTAACGTGTATGTTTTGCTTTGAAGGAAGTCTCTCAACTAAATATTATTGAAACAGCAGATGGCAAAATGCAAACTTTATGAAAGGGAAGGATGCCTTGAGCGGCAGGTTACTGTTTGCATGGAAGAGCTGTGCAAGAAAAGAAGAGAGGGAGGGAGAGAAGAGTCAGAAGTTAGGATGCACATTTTTAGCTGAACAACTTGGTTAGAAAATGATGACCGTGTCTATAAATGTAATCTTTAGAGTGCTGGCATGGAGATATGCAAGAGCTGTGAACTGGTGTGAAAACTAAAATACCTAGAGGGACTAATAAGTCCCTACGGGGACCCCAGTTACTTAAATGGCTGCAAAGGATAATTGCAGAGAGCTACAACAGGACTGAATCAATGCCATTTTCCCTGGGAAATAAAAAAAGAAAAAAAAGTATTGCTGCTCTGATTACGTTATTCTGAAAAGACTGGCTGCTTTCCTCTTCCCTCCCCCAGCTCAAAAGTCAACTGCAAACCACTAGAAATATGTCCAGAAAGATTATGGTGCAGCTGAAAGCCAGAAGCATATGAGATTATATATTTACTGGTGCTGTGTCAGATAACATCTGAGAGGAGAGGAAAAAGAGATTCAGCCTTGCAGTCTTTATTAGCATGTTTGTGCTCTTTAAAGGAGCTATCCAATTGTGTCATTGCTGCCAGGCCTTTAAAACTGTATATATCCATGATAAAGGAATCTACTTAATCGTGATCACAAGCCTCCGAGCCCTACCCGACTCTCCTGTGACACGCAAACTTATTGCCTTTAAACAGGAATTAGAAAAAAAGAAATGAATAGGGATGTTCCATTACCCATAGCATTATATTGCTCGGGAACAGATGTTAATCAATTTTATGGAATGTTTTAAGTAACATGCAAGTACTTTTGCACAGAACTGTCTGCATAATAGAGATTTCAGCCCAGCAAATACAGGAGATAAGCCTTTATCTTGACTGGGAGAGCTATGTCTATTTTGCTTAAAACCAAAGAGATCTGCACGATCAAGCAATTTTATTCCCTTGGAATTATGTCATTTCCAGAATGCTACTACACACAGTCCTGTGACAAAAGGGAATGGAAATAACCTTGCTCTTGATTGTAATGTTCTCCTTGCGCAAATGTTCATGCATGTAGCTCATGAGGTACACATGTAGGATGTACATTCCATCCTCACACATTCCTGAGGAGACAAGAACTGTACTCTCTATTCCAGCTGTGCTAGAAGAACAGTAAATTTGGAGAAAGGACTGACCTTACACTCTGTAAGTAATTTGTACTTCTCAATCTCTCATGCAGTGCTAGCAGAACTTTAAAATCCCACACCACACACAAGTAAAAGGAAAAAAGTGCTATATCTTCTCGATTTGTATTAAAGTAGTAGCTGTGCCATCGTGCTGGGAGTAATTTCGGTCGTTAAACTTCTCGAACCTTGAATGTCATCAGGAGTTACTTAGGTGACCATCCACTTGCACTTAAAAAGTACTGCATTTAACTCTCCGTAAAATATGGATTTTATTGCAGCAGTAACAGGACTCCTTTCCACAGCCACTGACCTCTACTGCTATTGCTTATCTCTTGACTCAACCTTTTGCATAAGAATACACAGATGTAGTATGCAAACTGTCTTTCCCGTGTGTACATGTAAGTAGGTGTTACATACATAGGAATACCTAAATAGTTCAACCTAGCTGACACAGAAAGTATGTTACCAGCTCCTTGAAACATTTACTACACCACCAAATTCAGTGCTTGCTTTCTGCAATTATCCAACTTCTTTCCCGTAAAAATGCCTGTACGCCTACCCTCTTATTTCCACCTCCTCCAGCACTCCCCAGCCCGTTCTTTTATCAAATAAAAGACTTCACATTTGTCAATTCCTGTAACGTCCCCAGATCTGCCCGCTCTGCCCCCTTCTTTTCACTGAGGGAGCGCCTCATTTCAACTGTGCTCTACATTCAGTTCTGCACTTTGCCTCGGATTTCGCTCATGATCCGAAGGGTTTTGCCCTGTATTCATTTCACAGCAACTAGGCAGTATCAAGAAACCGAGACAGACTTTTAAAATTATTATTTTCCAGTTATTCATCATTTTGTTGTTGTTATTACTTATTATTACTGTTATTCTCTTCCAAGCACACACGACCCCTTCGCCCGCTCTCACCACCTCTCCTCGCCCGAAGTGTCTTGCTGGCTATGACAGCCCCAGGAAAACGCCGCATCCCTTCGCCTGACTTACAGCGCCAGCAAATGTGGTCCCCACACACCGCTGAGCGTCGGGCAGGGCGCGGAGCCCCGGGGGGGTCACCCCGGCGCGGCGGCGGGGACGGAACCCTCCGCAAGACAGCCGCCAACTTTGCAAAATAAGTGATGTCCCCCCCCGTCCGTCCGCTCCCCCGTCCCCCCTCAATTAGCATTCCCAGTAAGCACGGCAAAAAGAATAAGAAAAAA
>VWZT01001730.1:1005266-1068656 GCA_013397055.1 Pachycephala philippinensis
AAAAGCGCCAAACTCCTCCCTCTCCGCTTGGCTCCCTGGCAGGCGCGCACACACACCCGCACATACGCGCAACCGCACCCCTGGCGCCGGCGCTGCGGCTGCCGGGGCCGCCGGAGCTGCCGCACTGGGGCCGGGGGGGCGCGGAGCGGGCGCGGAGCCCATTCCTCCGGGCGGGCAGGGATTTGCAACTGAATGCGGTGGGAGGGCAGAGGGGGAGGGCTGTGCCAGGGAGCCCCCCTTCCCCCCCGAGAGCAGCTCCGTGCTTGAGGTGGAGAGCAGCCAGCTTCTTCCCAATCGTTTGGTAGCGATAGCTAAAGCGGAATAAAATCGGGGGAGGGGGCATAAAGAGGAGGCAGAGGCATGCTCCTCTGTTGTGAACTGTGTGTTTGTGCTGTGCGGCTTCTCATCCTCCGAGCTGGCCTTAAGTCCTTCTCTCGACACCTGAGATGCCCCGCTGGTCTTTTCCCACACTTCCCAGGAAGTTCCTGGACTTGATGAATCAAGATATTTCGGTGAATTATTAATGGAGATGACACTTCGTGGGGGTGATCACATGTGGCGGTTTCTATGTGAATGGGAAGCAGGGGAGGAGGATTTTCCAGGTGCCTGCCTTTGCTTGGTCCCTCTCCTCCCAGAGGGCTCCCCACTGAGGAGGTTATCAGTAATCTCAATGCAGAACGGCCTGAAATCTCAGCTTTTGCTGTGGGACTCGTGGAGCCCCTCTGCACACATGCATTTTGTACAACCTCTCCCCCCTACAAGCCCCTAAATACAACCTGAAATAAGGCTTTAGGTTTTCTTAATCTAAATATTAAATCGCAAGATGGAAATTGCCTGCCAGTTTATTATTTACCTGACAAGAGTCCACTCCAATTCAGCTGCACAGTGTCCCCTTAAGATTCATGGCAAATGTTGCAAGAAGTGAAGCTTTCTGCCATTTGCCTCTCGCATCTCCACAGTCTTATATTTGACCTTTAGGATTTTTTTCGCTGCTGGTAAATCTAAAGTCATCTTGTTTTTCTTTCGTCTTCTATTCCTTTTTCTTCCCTTGCTCCTGCCCACCTTTCACAATTTTTTGCATGCTGTATGTCTTAAAGATGGGTCTGTGCTGGCTCTAAGCCATCTTTGTGTCCTGTTTCTGAACTATTTCAAGGCTTTTAGTATAATTTAAATACCCTGAGCACCAGAAATTCAGGTAGCAATCTTGCTGCTTGTGCTGTAATTGCTACAGTGCTGCAGCACCATGTCCACAGCATAGCTGAAACTGGTGCTAGGCTTGTTGTAAAGTGCAGACTGTGTAAAATTTTCTTAAGGAAGGATGTTCTTTAATGTTTGATCTTTGTGTACTCTCAAGACTAATCAACAAGAAGGGAGGTTTAATCCATGAGACACAGCTAACAAGCACGCTCTAACTGATGTCCAGGTGTTAGAAAAACAAATTACTTGTTGGTAGAATTGCGTTGTTAAGGTTTACGGCCTGACATGCTACAGTGATCTCCGACCTAGGGGAAGGTTACCAGAGCTTGGGAAAAAGGATGTACCATTGATAGTGGACACAAAGAATGCAGAATTTGTGGGCCACAAGGACAAGTGGCAGAACTCCCAAGGTAAGGAAGAAACTAATAAAGCAAACTCAGCAATTGTGCTGAAATCAGCTCCAACTGGGTAAAAGGTAATTCTGGCAGGGAGAGATCATGACCACCAACTCATGGACCATTGACCCAAGAAATCCAACAACTCAAAAGAAGAGAAGGATTGAGCATGCAGATTAATTAGCATGAGAAGCAAGAGAATCATTAACCAACAGAAGATAGGATGCTAATTATTAGAGAACTATGTAACTTGTAGCCAATGAACACTAATTCCTTAGTTTGCTGAAATGTATAAATAATAAAAATTTGATAGTTGGTGTGCTTGTTTTGTGGAATACCACCAAGCACCCAGGCTTGTGCAACTGTGAAATAAATAAACAATGTCTCTCTTGAGTGTGTAATTATTGGCTTGTTGGACACCAGGGAACAAATCCGACTTTTGTGGACAACAGGCTCCTTAAGAAAGCCTTCAAGCTATTCCCCACAGTCACTGTGTTGGCAGAATTCTTCTTTTAAGGACTCTGTATGATACCTACAAAAGGCAAAGCAGTGTAAAGAAGCTGGATTCTGCTTTGCATATATTTGTGAACTCTACTTAAGCAAATCACCTGGAAAGCCCACTTAGGTACCACTGCTATTATCTGGCCATTTTAGTCTTTCCACAGCTGAATTTTTCCAGCCTGCAGATCATTCTGGTTGCTCTTCTTTGAACTTCCCCTAGTTCCCTCATTATTTTCTTTTTTTTTCAGCAATGACAGGTCAGGAACTCAGTGAGTATTTGCAGAGCATTCCCATGGGAGCTTTCTGGACACAGTCTATCTCTCTTTATGACAGACCACATTTGCAGGCTTTCTTGTTCCCTGCCATATTGCATTGTCAATTCACTGCCCACTCTAACCCTGAGGTCTCCTTGGGCATTATTCATTCCTGGATGTGTCATATTCTGGTTAGCCTTAATAAGGCTGCTTTTTTTATTTTATTTTATTTTATTTTATTTTATTTTATTTTATTTTATTTTATTTTATTTTATTTTATTTTATTTTACTTGCTCAGCCAGAGTGGAATTATTAATATCCAAGAAGGACTTCTGTATTTTTATTAAAAAGGAAAAGTTAGTGCAGGAACTGTTGTTTTCTCCATAACATGTGCATAAGATATTTATCTTCTAATCAATTATATGAATTTGTGGTTCACAAATTGAAGTCCATAGCTGTGTGAAGAAAACTTCTTTCATTTTTGAGAGATATTGTCAGGATGGTGCTTTTCCTCCTCAGCCCTCTTCTATTGACAGCTATAATGGTAATAGAATTAGCAGATTAGATCACATCATTAGCCAATGAAGAGTCCTGTATACCTGATACATTAGCTGAGTGAAAGGCTCAGCTAGGATTGTGAAAATTGATCAAGATCAGCATTGCCTGAAAACAACTTCCCTGCCCTGAGGTAGAGAATATAAGAAGGTTCAAAGAAGAACTGAATGTTCATGAGTCTAAGACTCCAGGACTGGAAAGGAGACAAACATTTTTTGCCGCTCTTGAACCAATCTCATATTTGCAAGTCAGAATGGGTACTCCAGGTAAAACATACCATCTCAATGCCTATCTTTTCTGTGGCTCTTCTCTTAAGCAAGCATTCGTGCCCATGGACTGACAATGAATTAGCCAGAATGAAAATCCCAAGTGGCAACTTCTGTCTCTGCCGTCTCTGTGGAATGCCCAAACCCTGCAGACTGTGACCAAAATGCCCATGAATCTCAGTCACCAGCACAAAAATGAAATACAGTATGAGCTAGGAATATATGATGATATTCTCTAAGCTATTTAGGTGAAATACTGTTTCCAAACAATAGAAGATGTCTATGTGGGATTTAAAGACTAAACAGCCACTTACGGTTCACTACAAGCTGCAGTATCTATGAAGCAATCTGAATGTCTCACTTTGTAACTCCACACTTCAGAGTTTGCCCAGCCTCTTCCAAAAATGAAGAGGGACCTTACTCTGAATTTATAAAGGGGAAGCCTCAGTCTAAAAGGATTTCTCTTCACTCTTTTCTGCTTTTTTATTTTTTCCCAGGAGTGGGGAGCCTTGCTTTCTCAAGCTTGAATGCCACATCTTTCAAGTCTTTAAGCCCAGTCCTGTAAATCTATGTGCAGTGATCAGGGTTTAGCCAGGTGATTGTAAGGGTTGAGATAATGTCACATTTTACCATTCCTCAAGCAAGATGTGCTTCTCATAGCACTGAAACAGCCCTGGTGTTTTCCTAGTCCTAGTCCATTGCAAATACCTGGGAAACAGGGTAGCACAAACCAGCTTCCCATCTTCTGTCAATTCCTCCTGGTCTGCTTGGCCACTGGAAGAATGATGGTTTGCCCAATGGATCCCAATGATTGCATGCAGACCTGCGTAGCATATTTGTTCTCAATCTCTGAATAGTTTTGTTCTTTGTCAATGTCCTTCCTCCAGTGAGGCCCCCGAAGTTGTAGAAGGAGATTATTCCAATGAACCTGATTGCCTTGTTCTAATTGGAGTTTATTACATGTTTTAGCCTCTTCTAGAAGTGACGAAGAAAAGCAGCAGATGGTTTGATTGGTTCCTTCATAAGCCACATGAGGAACTACTCCATTTCTGCCTATCCCATAGATATTTTAGGGTGAAAAAGATTCCCACTGTGAGATACAAAAGGACAAAGAAGCAAAATGTGAATCAGAGCTTGCTGACTTTGTGGAAACAATACAAAACTTGTCTGGTTTTTCTTAGCTTGCTGTATGAACCTCTCAGCTGCTTCCCAAGTAGGGAACCTGGTACTGCAAATTCTTGCAGTTTCATGGTTTCTTGAATGTCTGTCTTTCCCCATTTCAGTGGTGAAAGTCAGGGAATGATGGTAATTAGAAAATAGTAATAATATTTTTGGTTTATCCTTGAAATAGTTATATTTATTCATTAATAGTGCAGTTCCTCTTAACGAACTGGAACTTCAGTCTTGTCTAGGTTGAGGATGAAAATTTATTTTCAGAACTGTTCTGAAAACTTGATTTTCCAGTAAACTACCATGCTATCTATTCCTCTTCTTCTCTGGGTACATGTAAAGTGTTTCAAAGAAACACAGATTTTCTTTAAGGAATAGCTTTACTCCTGAGTTCAGTAATCCTGACCATCATGGTCCCTCACCAGTTTTTCCTTCAGTGTTTAGTTCATGCCTTTTTTGTCTAGGGATGGCAAAAACAGTCTCATTTTGGATAAAACTCCTACTGAAACAGATATTTGCAAAACTGTCATATACCTCTGAATTTCTTAGCTCTCCTAATTCCAGTGGTATTAAAATATCACAAGAACAGCTGTTGTTATGTTGGTTGCGGAGTCAGTAATTACAGAATTGTGTTGTGAAAGTAACAAGCTGAAGGGTGGCAGGTAAGTTTCACACACAGATAGTTTAAATATGTTCAGCTGAACCAAACCTTTGTCTTTCAGGGTTCACCCCTTACTCATGGCAAACTACCAAGAAACTTTGCTGTTAAAAATAATATAACAGCATTCTTCACCTTTTGCATTCCCAATATGTTGGATTGATCATTCCTGACAGAAGCACAAAAATGTCAGCGTAACAAATAAGATGGGTAAATAGCAGCTAATGCCTCGGGAGTTTCATTGCCTCAACAGGTACGTGAAGTTATAATTGCACTAATCAGCATTCCTGCCAGCAGCCAGCACTTCAACTTGCCATAGAAAAGGCCTGAAAGGACAGAGACTTCTTCCATGCAAAACACCTTGAAGATCAGCTAAACCTCAATCAGTATGGTCTTTAAAAACAAAAGCTTACATCATTAGGATAAATGAGGAGCCAGCACACATCTGCATGCATGGGATTGCAGCAAATGAAAAATCAGATTCTATCCCTCTAGCTGAATAATCATTATACAATAAAATCAGTTCGTGATCAAATTTCACTGTACGTCAGCCAGCTGCAGTCAGAATCTTGGTAACTTCCCTGGAACTGATAAGAAAGGTTATCAGTGATAATCTGATGCTGTTGCTGTTGGAGTTGTTAGTCACGGGCACTAGTCAGAATATGGAGCTACTACCCTTTTCCACATGAAATGTTATTGTAGCAAAATTAGAAAGCAATGCATTTTTCCATATCTGTCAAAGTTTTGGATGCTTTGGGAATATTTTACAAGACACATATAAACATTTTTCAAGAAATACTTAATTTTCTGTTAAAAAATCCTTTTAATTCATTGTATAACCTGCAGAACTCTTCTACATGATTACATTTGTTGTCACAAAGCCCCACTTTGGCCATGAAACCTACTATTTATTTGTGTGAAGCTAATGTTCCTACCAGTCCCCTGTCTGTTTGTATCCATAGATTCTCTCTTCTCTAAGGGCTCAGACTTTCTTTGTAAGTTACCATGGTTTAACCAGTTACTTCTCACTGCCTGAGCCACAGTGACTGTATGTACTCTCAGATGGTAGAGAACACCATGTAATTTGATTTTTTTCAATCCCTTTTCACTGTGGACTGGGCTAAAAAGAATTATCTTCCATGTGTTCATGGCTAAGAGTGCCTCTATGAACAGGTACTATGCCTCAGCTGATGTAGGCTACTCACTGTGCAGTAATAACTTGCTTGTGAGTCTGACATGAACATACTTTGTATTTTAATAACCTCTGGAGAAATAACTCTCTTTTCTACCTCAGCTTGCACAGTACCTAGTACAATGGGAGAAAAAGCACTAAAAAAATCATACAAATAATTAATACATCAAAATCACAGTGTATTTTTCAGTAGTGCACACATACACACATCCATTTGAAGATTTTCTGGCCCAAAGGATTTGTCACCTAAATAGTGATGAAAGGCAAATGCTAAAAAGGAAAATGAAGAGATGAAGTGAGTTAAGAATCATGCAGTGGGTCAGTTTAGATCTGGGGATAAAATCCAAACTTGCTCTAGCTCACACCAGTATTTTATCCTCTTTTTCAGAGTGCCTGTCTTGGCTGGCTCCTACCAAAGGTTTTAAAGAAAGATATGCAGGCATATCTTTCTCATTTCTCAGATAAGTATTGCTGAGAACCACAGGTCACTCTTTCACCCCAGGCAGATCAGTTCCTCCTTCTCAGGATTAGGACTTAGTCCAAACCTTCATCTTTCCTGATAACAATGTTGACACATACACTGGTCTGTCTGTTAGGCTAGGTCATTTACACAATGAGTAGTAGATCATTTTTGAGTAGTTTTCTAAAAAGTGGTGCTTTGCTTTCCCCCATCTCCTCCGCTTCTTGGTTCATATAGTCCCAAGTTCCTTGCATGGCTGCAGCGACCTGTGGAGTTACACCAATGCTGAATTCTGCAACACACCCACACCCACCCATCCACCCACCTATCCACAAACCTCCCTTACACTAAGGCTGCAAATGCATATTGCATTTTTCTTAACAAGGCAGTTTAAGTCATTTCCCCTGCTACCTGTGGGCTCATCATTCCTGCCTCTGCCCCTGCTCATCTCTCTCCAGTTTTGTCATTGAACCATCAGTGGGATGTGCTGTAACCTGGTCACAGAAATCAGTATGGTTACAAGTTACTCTTGACAAAGTTGGTTTTGTAACTTGGACCATTTGAGTCACCTGTTGCAGTGGTAAATCTGAGGGAATTGTGAACCACTGCACCTCTGTGTATGTGCAGGAGAGCGGTGGTTGGGGAAAACTTTTTAAATGACTGTGTCACTGGAAAAAATGTAGTGTCATATTACACATTGAGATACATTCCCTTTTCAGGAGAAATTGTGTAGCAGCATAGCAATAAAAATGATGAAAAATCCCCAGGACACTTGTGAAAGATTGTTCTCTAGCTATATACAGAATCTGAAGTGACCTAGAGTTTTGTATTAGCATTTACTTGAGCTAATCAGTGAATCTGCTGCTGCCTTTCTACTTGACAACTGATATTATCATCCCAGAAGAAATAAACACCCTTTGCACCACATCTTCGTGGGTTCTTTGTATGCTACTTGCTTTATCTAAGAACGTAATTTGCTGTTCCTGATGCTTGGCTGAAGGCAGGGGCCTAGCAAAGTTTTTGATGACATTTCACATGGGCTACTTTATTCTTCTCTACAACAGGTCATTTTTCCCCACTTCCTTCTTTTTGGAATTCCTCTCATCTTCTTCATCACGAAAGCTTTCATCTGAAGAGTGGAAATTGCAGCTCTTTATGCCTTTCTTTGAAGCCACCAGGTGAACTTCGTGATTCCAGTTTATGAAGTCCAGTGACCAGAACATTTTCATAACTTTCTTGTCCCTATCTCTTGTGGCTGTAAAACTTCTGTTACTGTAGGACAGTGACACTAATCTCAGTCTGCATCTTAAGAAGGTAGGGGTATTTTGAATTTAAGTGGATGTCTAAATTTCAAATGAAGGTATGATAGCAGCTGAAAATATACAAATGCCCATGCAGTGTCTGTAAATGCATGTACTTTTCTTAGAAGGCTGCAACATTTTTAAGATTTCCACTTCATCTGCTTCCATGGTGGTAACTTGTAACCCCTCATCCTGATCCTCCAGGGTTACTTACATGGTTGCCCACTCATCCTGTATCCTGCATCCTCAAGCCCTGGCACTTTCAAGGAACTTGTAGAAAAAAGGAGCCAAACTCTTGGCAGAATTTTTTATGACTCCCTTCAAGTAGAGTTGCACAACTACCCTATGTGTGACATTAGAAGTAAAGTCCCTAAGGATGAGGCAGCTCACTAATGGTTGCTATGAAATGTGAAGGAAATATTGAAACTCCTTTATTCAGCTGGATACTCAGCCTGGTATTAATATAATTTTGGGTCATTTTTCCTTGAATGAAGAGAAGCATTCTCTCCTCTGTTAAGGATTTCCAGTCAGAAAGAGAAGCAGCAACCTTTTCTTTTGCATTTAATGAGAATAGTCGCCACTAGGAAAGAACATATTGTCAGGACCTTTTTTATTTACTTTCTCAATTAGTAGCAAACTGTGATAGTAATTCACAAGAGAATTAACACACTGCCTTCTGCATTTCACTGTCTCCTTTTCCTGTAGCTATTTCAGGAACTGCAACGCTGTGGGATACACCTAGCTCCCGTTAATAGGTACTATGCTGAAAAGGAAAAAGCTAAACATCCTCTACTAGATTCTCTTTCTATTTGGATAGAAATATAGATCAAATATAGATCTATATTTCTAATATAGATCCTCTTTTATTCAGCTGGCCTTCTATTAGGGTAGGAAACATTTTAGCAGGAATTAGAGTGATGCGGGTGGAGTTCTGTAGGAAAAGGCCATGTCGTAGTTGAATGAAAATAAGTATACTAGCAAGGACCCATGGTAATGCAGGGCAAGACAGTAGCTGCTTTGGGATTCCTGTTGGAAATCCTAGTTTATTGACCTAGGTTGTAGCTCTGCAAGCTAATAGAAACAGACTAAACTTTGGGCACCTGAGTAGTCCACCCAACTCTGGAGTGTTCACCTTACACCTTTGTTGAATCAGGTACTCTGGGGATTAGCACTACAGTAAAGCTCCACTGCAGACTATGAAGAGTTAAAAAATCCTGGTTACATGTTCTCCTTGAATTGGGTGAGGAAATATTTCCTGAACCCACAGGCTTTGTTTCACACTTGAAATACTGTATAGCCTATTTGAATATTTTTGTAGTGCTTAACATTAGCATCTCTCACACAGTTTACATTACTTTGACTTATGGAAGTCCCACTGTGGAGGATTGGGAAAAACTGAAGTTCTGTATTAGTAAACCCATGACAGAAAAAAGAGGCAATTAGCTCTTGTTTTAAAAGCTCCAAAGTGTAATTCGTACAGTTAATTCCTGCAAATTTCAGAGAATCTAGGGTGAATTTGGTTTGTGGTAGATATTTACATTCTATTTGGATCAGCTGTATATTTATATATAAGAACAGTGATTTCAGTAACAATCTTCTACTTGAACTTGCAAATGAAATGGACCCTATGGGCCATCTGACATAAATTAGTGAATTGTTGTTAGAGGTCCAGCTGAGTATCTGATGCTATGGATAAAAATGTTTCTTGGCATGTCCTTGACNAAAAAAAAAAAAGTTTATAAGGCTCTTTCTTACTAGAATTAATTTCCCCTTTTATTTTCTCCCATATGATTAGTTATTTATTAGGTAAACACCACAGCAGGGAAAATGCCCGAGAAGTATTTGCAGACATAAAATCAGCCTAATGTAACACACACCCAGTAGGAACATAACCCATAGGAGCTGTTGGGATGGGGCCTTAGGAAAGAGCCATAATTTATAATTGGCCACTGTACATCTGACAAAAAAGAGAGAAACTGTGAGTTCAAAAGGGACTTCAAAATGTGAACCTGTCAAAGCCTGTGCATTGTATTTGCTCTGGATGGTGCATTAACATCTCTAGCGAAGCTTATGCTATTTTGAATGATGGAGATCCTACTGTGTAGGGCTGGGGAAAAAGAAATGAAGTTCTGTATTAGTAAGCATGTGACTGGTAAAAAAGGCAATTATCTCTTTCTTTGAGAGCTACAAAGTACAGTGGTGGTAGCTTCTGACAAGAGTAAACTAGATGTGCACAGCTTAAAGGCAAACTGAGGACATGCAGATGAAAAGTTCAGCCCTTTCCTCCATCCCCCCTCCTTTCTTTACCCACCCTTGTGATCTCTTTGCTACAGCTGGAGAGAAAATCTGGGGCACTTGTTTCTTTCATTTCTTCCAGATTGTTATTTTATCCTCATTTTTGGTAGAGTGGTAATGATATCCAGTGGCTGCTTAGATGAATCACTGATAGATATTCCTTAGGGATATTCCAGGAAAATACATCCCAGCCAGGACTTATTTCCTAAGTCACAGCATGAATTTGAAACCTCTACAGCCTGCCAACAGTAATCAGCTCCTGTCACTGGTCAGGTTTCCATTATTTTTTTCCTTGGCTCTCTTCTTCAACCCTTCTATTTTATCCACCCGCACCAGCAATTAAAGGCTTCAATGAATCTCTAATGCACATAAGGAGGCAAGAACACACACTGAATCCTTTCTTACCCTTGCATTTCATCTCCAGAATATTGTGGTTCTTTCCATCCTTTGCTCTCACTAGTTTATGCTGGCTTGGTTTGGGATCTTCAAGATACTTCCATTTCTTTTCTTGGGTAGTTTGCAAGAGAAAACTTGGATAGACATTTCTCCTCTCTGAAATCTGCAAGGAGTAGGGGCATAATCACCAGGAAAAAAAAAATTATCAGAAATATTATAGGGAAAAGACAGGTGAGCTCTATTCAGGGATCCAAAATCTTGAAATGAAAAGTGACATGTACAAAGGCTACATAGCCGTTAAGGAGGTGGATACTGCTTCTGAAAGCACAAAGTAATCTCACTGAAGTGTATTTGTGTCACAAGATGACCAAAGGGCTTTGGAGAGGGGTTGTCCTGTTACTTCTGAACCAGTCATCTGAACTTAAGCCGTGCTTGTTACCAGGATTGGTTTGGAACTGGGAACTGATTGTCGCAGAAGCTGCCCTAGACACATTGCAACATCTCCCTGCAAAATCTCCAAGCTGCGGCATTACCTTTTATGGAAAAGTTCCCCTTCCAGTACGGCTTTTGGAATGGCACATCAGCTCTCCCTCCTCAAGAAGGCCTTTCCAGTTGGCCTTATCCGACTGTGTGAGCTGCCAGGTAGAAAGCAATCCATCACTGCTTTCACTCTCTTACACAGAGGGCAAATTTTTAAAGGAAAACGCTGTTAGAGCTGGATGAAAATAATTTCCCAAGCTTGCACGACAACGTGTCTATTGCCACAGCAGTACTGAGAGCTCCTGCAGCCGAGCTGATGCAATGCTGGGTGAGAGCTGCTGGGCTTCCTTGCGTGGCACAGAGCTGGGGCA
The DNA here is from genome assembly GCA_013397055.1 of Pachycephala philippinensis. Classification (NCBI taxonomy): domain Eukaryota; kingdom Metazoa; phylum Chordata; class Aves; order Passeriformes; genus Pachycephala; species Pachycephala philippinensis. Next base: position 1,016,758 of record VWZT01001730.1, read on the forward strand.
CGCCAGGTGCAAGGCACAGGGTGGGAATGAGGATGCCTTCACACCGGCCCTGCCCAGCCTGTAATTCCACACTCCCAAGCAGTGGATCTGTGGGCTGCAGAACGGGCATCTGGCCTGGATCAAGAACAGGCTCACAGTTGCTTTTTCTTTGGTCGTTGAACAGAGCATAGATTCGCAGTAATGAATGATGATGTGTTGGTACAGTGGCTGCATGCTGGCTATGGGGCAGCAGACAACTGCTGATACAGCCAACTGGTAAAAATTCACCTGTCGCCACTGGCAGAGTGAATTAATACATTACATCCACGATCTGTGATGAACTCTGAAGCCAAATGGACTATGTTGCCAGAGCACGGCCTTGTTATTTTTGGGATTTTTGGTAAGAAGCATCCAGCTCCTAGGGCTGCAGAGGCTGAGGAGGGTGTAATTACACGTTACGTTTGGGAAGGATGCTTGGGAAATGCTGAAGACTGCATTGCAGTTCACCGTCCCAACTCCCCCAGCTCTGCTGACACAGCTCGATGAGAGCTGAACCAGTGAGCTAGGTCACTGAAGTTATTTTCCTGTGACTTCTCAGGGTTAGTTTTAACCCCAAGCATTTGAGTGATCTGGTTTACAGAGCAGTCAGATAAACAGTTGTTGTGGCTCATCAGGGAGGGTAAGGCTGCAGTGTGAAGTGAGAGGCAGAGCGGGTAACTGCGCTGCCCCAGCCACTCTGTTTGAGCTCTCTGGCAATCCCTCCGTGTCAGAGTTGAAGAATATGGTGTGTATTTTGCAGCACTGCTCCCAGAGGTATGAGTATCTTAGGAACAGCCACTTCTCACTGTACAGTCTTCATCTCAAAATAGAGCAGGCTAAAAGATGTTTGTTTACAGTAAAACAAAAGCTCTAGATGGAGCAAATTAGCCCTGTGGTATTTAATTTGTGATTCAGGCTCATCTATGACTCTTCCAGTTTCTCTTCAATTAAAAGAGCATGTAACTGCTCGTAAACATTTAGCCTAGTCAGATTTAGATAACATTTAGACTTGGATGCCAAACTGCTTGTACTTTTCAGTGGCATTTGGGTGGTAAACCCTTATTTCTTCCTTTGAAATCAATGCCAGGATTCCAGGTGGGATTTTTTTCCCTTTAATTTTGTGACTGGTTCTTGTATTATAGGGATTAGGTAAACATATGATTCTCCCACTAGTATTTCAATAACAACTCCATATAATATTGGCACTTCTGTAACAAAAAATGCCACACACATAAAATTTTTAGCAAATCCTAGCCAACTGGTACATTTGCAGGGTGCCCTGTTATGATCAAAACCTTCTGTTATCATCTCTGTAGGAACGTCCCAATGAGGTCACATTACATTATCCCCTGCTGGGGATTTTCTCTCTCATGTCTCCTGCTTGGGGCTAAAAAGATTGTAAAGTGGGTGTTCAGTGTCCCACTGAATTAGCCAAAATCCCAGATTAGAAAGCAGCGATTTCTATTTATTTTAATCAACTTTGTACCAGTCTTGTTCATCCTCCTTTCAACAAAAGAATTGTTTATCCCATTTTTTTATTAGATCTTAAATTATTATCTTCCAGGGGACGCACAGAAACTAATTGGAATAATAAATGTACTAATATTTGGTGATGTGTTTTAGCATACTACAATTCAGATACAGTATATATGAATAGTACTTAATAAAAGTTTGCCTGATGGGACGCAGGCTAAAAAGATACCTCTTTTTTTTTTTTTTAATCTGACTGTAGTTACGTGACTTTCTCACGTTATACTTCCCTCTGTCTTTCCAGGCCTTTGTACTGCTGATGAGCAGAAGGCAGAGGAGGTAAGGTCACTCTTCCTTTCCTGTTTCCCTGTCATCATCATCAACCGATGTAGTTGCAACAGAAATGATATTATTCTTGTTTGTTCTCTCCTCTGAGACCACAGAGAAACTCTTCTGAATGTTAACAAAACGCTCAAAGTATCTGTCTGGTATGTAGAAAAAGGCCTCTGTCATCCTGTTTCCTGCTCCTTAATATTGAAAGTAGCTGCCAGAATCATAAGCCCAGCATGGTGGCAGTTGCCTCACACAGTGACTCCATTTATTTTGTTTGCGTGAAGCTTTGAGGTTGGATCCTCATGGTCCTTTAATCAGGAGAAACTCATTGAGTTTTTAGACTTCATTTTCAAACACTGAGTTATCCAAGAAGTGGGGTGAAAGATATGGTGTGGAGCAGGCAAAAGCTGAGAAACACAAATGTGATGATTTCTAATTGTTTATTTGGATGACTAGAAAGTTGGGATGTAGACAAACATCCTTGTTCTTTTTCAGTGCTTTATCCCGTGTTACTCCGTACATTGCTCCCTAACCATGCCCATGATCTATCGTTGTCACCAAGGTGTTCTTGGGCTGCAAGGCACTTTTTTATGTTATTGGCTTTGTAATCACAGAAAACAAAAGCTTGTCATGATTACTTTGTAGTGAAGAACAAAATGCTTTTCTTTCTGTCTTTCCATATTACTTTACCGCATTCTGTTGGCAGAAATACGTGCATTCTTTGGAACAGACTCACTAATAAGGTGCAAATCCATCTCCCTGCTATGTATTCATTAATTCCTACTGATATTATATAGATGTCTTTAAATCTAAGAAAAGAGAAACCCAAACAAAAAAGAAAACATAACCCAAACCCTAACTTGCTTTGTAAAATAGTCACCCTACTTCCTTTATTAGCAGTTTTTGTTATAGTTAGAAAGATTATCACTTGCATCAGTTATCACCAATCCCATTTTTGACTCTGCCCCATAATATGCTCATGAGAGTCTACCTGTACAGTGTTTCGCTTTGCTTTTTTTATCTCCACCTATGAATTAAAACAAAGTTCAAATGTACCAATGTGTTTTTTTGGTATTGGTATGAATGAGTGCAAGAGTGACTGATAGGTCATGGATTCATGCTGCCAGTCGGACAGACCTTGACAGGATGGAAAAATGGGCTGACAGAAATCTCATGAAGCTCAATAATGGGATGGTTAAAATCCTGGACCTGGGGAGGAACAACCCCGTGCACCAATATCTGCAGGGTGCCACCCAGCTGGCAGGCAGCTTTGCAGGAAAAGACCTGGAGGTTCTGCTGAAGACCAAGTTGAACGTGATCCAGCAACATGCCCTAGTAGCTAAGAAGGCTAATGTTATCCTGGGCTACATTCAGCAAAGTATTGCCAGCATCTAGAGATGTGATCCTTCCCCTTTATTCAGTGCTCAGTACTCCACACCAGGAGTACTGTGGATGTGGCGCTGGACAACTGTCTCTAGGTGATCCTGGTTAAGCAGGAAACTTGGACCAGATGACCTCCAGAGGTCCCTTCCAGCCTCAACCGTTCTATCATTCTGTGATTGTTTGATTTGGTTATTCTCCTATTTAACCAGGCACAAACAATCTGCAGTTATGCAAAGTAACCTGTTCCAAAACATTGCCCCTGAAAGATGCTCACCTAAGAAATGTTTCTGTCATTTTCCAGGACAACTCTATGTTTTCACTCCTGCCCTGCCACTGCATGCATATCAAGGGCATTTGATCTTGCAACAAAGTTTAAACGAATGTCAAGACTTCTCCAGTTCCATGGGCCCTTACTTGTTCCAGTTCAGGCCATTACCAGTAGTCAAGGTGTATGAACAAAGGGTGAAGTTGCACATTTAAACAGCAACATTTATTGTCGAGAACATGCAGTTTTACGTACTTCTGCAGAGTGGTGGAGTGGCAACAAGGTTACCCAGGTCCCTTTCCAGCTGACAGTGCTGTTCCACAGTAGGAAAATGAACGAGTAATGCCTCTGTGGCAGGAGTGGCATCTGCCCAAAGAGCACAGTGCAAAGTACTCCAGCAGATGCCATTATCTTTCTGCTTTTGCCTATTCACAGGAAACAGAGAAATGCTTCCCCTCTTCCCCTGTCCAAGGATCTCCGAGGAATCAGGCTGTAGGTTGCCAGTTGAATTATACTGTAGAGTGAGCTGAACAATACAATCTTTTTTTTTTTCTACAGCTCTATAATTTCCAACCATAAATTTAATTGGAAATTTTAAGGATAAGAGACTACTAAAAGTAAAGTGGTTTAAAAGTTATTGACTGAAGTAAAAAGAATTGTGAGCTAAACAGGGATCTCAATTGCAAAAAAAGAAAATTAATCTATCTATTTAATTATTTGCATGGGTAATATCATCATAATATCTGAGCACTTTAGAGGTATTATGAATTTTCTCAGTTCACTGTAACTTCATCAGAAAAAGTTCATGTTCTGCTCCAAAGTGGGACTCACTGAAGGTGTACAACACTACTGCCATGGAACTATTTATTTGGGTAACTGCCCCTTGACAGGTTCAAATTTATACAAGATTTCCTGTATTTTAGAGTTGTTTGTCTTAGTTTATGTTCCAATAAAAATTAGGTTTAAAGCCTACAGAGCATTTTGATTTTAGAGGGAGTTCTTCAGTTAAAGATGTAGGTAGAGCACCCTGAAATGTCTTGCTCATGTGGAGTCCCTCCCCTTTTTTCACACTGGAGGTATTTAAAAAAAACCCTTCCATAAACTACAGTAGTATGGACACAATCAGAAGAAAATAAAAAAAATTGAAGGAAATTGCATACGTGTGATACAAGTTTGCGAGCACTCCTCTAATGAGAGAAACTGCTTCCAGATAAGCAAGTTCACTGTTGACACAAAGCTGGGAGGAGTGGCTGATACCCCAGAGTGTTGTGCAGGCCTTCAGAAGGACCTCAAAAGGTTGAAGAGATGGAGATGGGCAGAGTGGAACCTTCTGAAATTCAGCAATGGAAAATGCAGGGTCCTGCACCTGGGGAAGAACAACCCCAAGCACCAGCACAGGCTGGGGGCTGACCTGCTGTAAAGCAGCTCTGCAGAGAAGGACCTGGGGGTCCTGGTGGACAGCAAGCTGTCCGTGAGCCAGCAGCGTGTCCTGGTGGCCAAGAAGGCCAAAGATATCCTGGGGTGCATTAGGAAGAGCATTGCTAGCAGGTCGAGGAGGTGATCCTGCCCCTCTGCTCAGCCCTGGTGAGGCCACATCTGGAGAGCTGTGTGCATTTCTGGGCTCCTCAGTACAGGAGAGACATGGAGCTCCTGGAGCAGGTCCAGAGGAGGACTACAAAGCTGATTAAGGGTGTGCAGCATCTCTCTTAGGAGGGAAGGCTGAGAGAGCTGAGCCTGTTCAATCTTGAGAAGACACAACTAAGAAGAAATCTCATCAATGTCTATCAGTATCTAAGGAAGGGTGTCCAGGCTCTTCTCGGTGGTGCCAAGCAACAGGCGAATAGTCAAGGGCAGAGACTGGAGCACAGGAAGTTCCACCTGAACATGAGGAAGAACGTCTTTACTGTGCAGGTAAAGAGCACCTGAACAGACTGCCCAGAGATGTTTTGGTGTCTCCCTCACTAGAGATATTCAAGAAACATCTTGACACAATCCTGTGCCATGTGCTCTAGGATGACCCTGCTTGAGCAGAGAGGTTGGACCAGATGACCCCCTGTGCTCCCTTCCACCTTGACCCATTCTGTGGTTCTGTGAAATTATTCCATGCAAATTGTGCTGCTTCCATACATGTCTGTCAGTTTGTAGTGATTCACAAACTGCTGGACTTTCAGCCAAGGAGCAATTTCCTTTCTGTTTTTGTGCTTTTTCCCTACATTACATGTTCAAGTACTCCAAAACAAACAGATTTGGGGTATCAAAATATTATGCATGAGAAATGAGAAAAGATGAAATATGTTCATACAGTGCTCGGATTCTCATTGTTCCTAATGATTTCAAATGCAGAACCAGTGAGCAGTTGAAAGGGAAAAGGAAAAAGAACAGGTGATAGAGATAGAAGGATGCAGTGGGTAGTCTGGCAGTGACACTTGAGGTTAGAATGCACCACTGGTGTGTCTGCAATGCTGCTACTGGTGTACAGATTTTGAGTGTTTGCAGATATGTTTAATATAGAGCGTTGCCACCTGAGGTGAACTGAGTATTCCAGTCCCAGAGCAGGTGGGAAGCATGCTTTTCTGGAGCCAGTCTAGGTCATCCTGGCTCATTATGTGCAGGTTGGCCTATGTGGGCGTACGTGTGCTGCAGTCATGCATCTCAGTATTGCCAGGCTCTGGGATTAGAGATAATGGATGAGAGATAGAGAATGAAAGCATGTGGGTTAATCTTCAGACTTCATTCAGGACTTCTAGTCTACTTGTTCTGCTGCACTGACTACATCTGACAAATTATCATGGAAGGACTAGTGTGGGTCAATTCAGTGTGGATGAATAACCTACACTGACCTCCATGTTGCTGTGTTAAGTTTATTGTGCTTGGTACACACACTAATTGGGTGGAAATTCAATTAAGTATCTCCACACTGTGCTGAAGCCGTGGGTGAAGCTGCAATGTCAAGCCATACCTGGAGATCTGCTAATGCCAATGGGAAGGACTTCAGTGGACCAAGTCCTTGTCATGCAGTGAGCAGTGTCAGGGCCCAGCACTCACCATAATGTTTGGCATCTACAAAATTCCAAAGCTTTGGCTTTCTAGGATTTTTTTGTTTTATTAAAAGTAGTTCAGAAGGCTATGTTTTGAACTAGTAACAAAGGCATCATAGTGCTACCTCAGATCTGCGAATCTTAGCTACAGTTTCTCAGCTGGTAGGTACAGTCTCTTTAAGATAGATATATGGATATTTCCCTCTTCTAGAAGGAAGGTAGCCCATGATCATGGGAGGCAAGCCTTCTTTCTTAGAAGTGAGTGATTTGAGGTTGGAGAAATGTGTCTTATGTTTAGGTCACAGCCTTTCAGTGATCCATTCAGTAGTAGGATCTTCTTACCCTGTCATCTCTTTTCATCAAACTCACAGGAATTTAAGACTGTTACAGCCTCTGCCCTTTTGTTCAGCTTGTCTAAATTTGGCCAATGAGTTCAAAAGTCACGCTAAGAACAAGCTCTTGGAGAGATGAATGTCCACACAAACAGCAGTAGCACTTTGGAAAACAGATTTGAAAACAGTACCACACTATAATAGAAAAAGCTGCTTTGGTTTGTGTGGTTTGTGGAGCATAGCAATGGAGTTGCTTGAACATGTGATCTGTCTGGGCAACAATTTCACTGAAGTAGGATTTTATGAAATTTTATGGAGATAGAGCTCATTTATCTGTGATTGGTATGATAACTGAAGCATTTGTTTTAAATTTCCAGAAATCGTAATTCCTAGATGTATAAATTCACCTGGCAGTCAAAACGGCTATTAGAAGTCCCACCAAAGTCTTGCTGTTTTTAATCCCATATCCAGGCAAGAAGCCAAACTGTTCAACAGTTTGGGCACTGAGCTTTCTGAGCTCAAGAATTGAGTCTGTGCTGGGTCCAAATAAGCAGTCTGTTGCTGCTGTCATTTTATATGGTCAGTTTTAACTCTACATTGCACTCTCCAATCCCCACAGCTGCTCATTTTAGTGGTACCAGTGCTGACTCAGCCAGCTGGGATGAAGTGGTCCTGCCTTTGTAACGAGGCAAGGAAGCACACAGGCAGGAGGAGCGGGTGTGAAGCAGCCTAATCCACTCTAATCGACACTGGTCACCAGACTGTATGCCATTAAGAAATTATGGGAACATACCAGCCAAATCTCAGGAAAGAATCTAGCAAAAAGGCTCCCAAAGGCTCTTGTGAGTGCTCTGAAATTGTACTTGTTTCAATGAATGGCCTGGGGTGGTCTGTCCAAACCTGACATGAAATGAATCTGACCTGATTTACGTGAATAATTTGAGTCGTAACTTCTTCCAGCTGACGACTAAGGCTCTGGCAAGAATGATCACGTCACAATTTATCAATGAAATGGGCTTCCAGCATGCAGAGTCAGCAGGATCTTTTCCTTAGCCTGAGTAGCACATATTGTTACCTCTTGCTCGGTCAGAGGTGAGATACTGCTCTTTTGGCCTCGTTGAGCTCACCGGAGAGCCTGTGGGTTATTTAGTTAGAGTTTAAATAAAACTCCACTGGAAAGCCATTGCTGCTTTGGGACTTACCATTTTTCTCACAGTTAGGTCTGTTTCTGTGAAATGTAGTCATGCTCTCAGGTGTTCTTTCCAGGCTTTTTATATGGATAGCTGTGACAGACTTAACCGAAGCTGAACATAGGTTTTTGTTTTAGTCTATGTACTGTGAGTTTATGTATCTGCTTTTCTATGCTTTCTGTAATTTTTGGTTAAGGCAAAAAGAAATGTAATTTATTAATTTTCTAGCATGCTTTCTAAGCTATTACCTCATTTGATTCAGGGTTTTCTGTTCATACTGTTTTGGCATGATCTTGGTATAAATTTAAATGTTTCACATGCAGATGCCAACTTTTTATTAGCCTTTAAAAGATTTTTTTTTCTGCTACTGGAAAGTATGCTATATTTCTGTCATATAAGCATTTGCAATATCTTAGAATACTACAGTTGTCAGGGATGCAGAATTATTTATTTCAATAGTCCCTCATTTATCAACGCTGAAAGTCACAAAGGCCGCGACCATCAGGACCTTAGCTTCCCTGACTGTCTGGGAGACTCAGCTCCCAAATACGAGATAGTCACAATGTTGTTCTTGAAGTTTGGTTTTGAAATTATCTTCATTGCTGCATCATTTGCAATTTCAGTTAACTAGTGATATGTCAGAAGATAATCTTTTCTCAGAGGCTGAAATGAACGCCCAAAGTGAAAAGGTTTTCTTTCTGCTAGTGGAATGTGTAAGTCTCCTTGTGTCTACAGAGTTTCTTGTCAGGACTGACTGTGGCTCTATTTGGCTCATATGGACCCAAAAATGTTTGAGCTAATTTTTGATTTAATTTCTCCCTGACCAGGCAGCAATTTGTGATCCCAAAGACACCCATTGATACTGCAGCACCAAAGATGCAGAGTGATTTGGAGTGCTTCTTTTTACTTCGATCCAGCATAAGGGCTAAAATGAGAATAAAGTACAGTTATGAGTACTCTTCTGTTCAAAGCTTCTATATGCTGGTGGGAATGACTGATCTCCTTCATATTTTCTAAAGGTCTGATAATTAGGACATGGTGGGAATGGTGCTGTTAAGCACCATATAAAGCCTAACCACTGGCAGTCTTTAGGACATGCTCAGCAGATGAAAGGAAAACAATGGATGAAAGGAAAACAGACCCAGAGTTACAGATGGCATTCAGCTATACACTGTGGACTTTTGCAGGAGGAGTTTTTTCTTGCATTCAGCATGCAAAATGCACAGCCACAAGAAACACTATTGTGAGCCACTTCTTCTGACCTCGGTAATCATGCAGGCCACAGGAATTTCCTAATTGACTTATCATCTGAGCTTGTCAGAAAAAAAAGACATCCCACCCTTACTCTGAAACACCTCCAGTGATGGAGATTCCACTCTGCAATATTTCTAACACTCTGGTAGTTAATTATCCTTACTGTTAAAAATGTCTGCCTTATGGCTGGCTTGAATTTTGTCTAGTTCTGGCTTTTAGACTTTGGCTTTTCTTCTGCTTTTGTTTGCTAAGCTTAGATAATGAAGAGACATTTATAAAGAGAACTCAAGGTAGCTCTCCCCTGTTTTTGATCAAATCATACCTGCGTCCCCTTGTCATAAGGCTACCATGTGTCACCATAGGGCGTGTGTTTCAGTGAATATAAACATCCAAGCAGCTCTTCTCATAGCCTTTGTCAATTTGTTGTCATCCCCCTGTAGTGCAGACATTTGAACAGGACAGTGTGCTGGCTGTAGTCTCACACCATCCAAAATACCTATATCCTGTACCTTAATCTCAGCTGGGATCCTCTTGCTTATTTACCCAACAACCGCACGAAGAACAGAATTTGTTTAGCAGAGGATTTTGACAGAACTGAATACTGGAAACTGTTAGTGGCTATCACACAGCTTGAATGGAGTACTTAGGTGTTTCATGAGGCATTTCATGGCTTGTAAAAACATGTGGCTAGTGCCGTGAATAGTGTGTATTTGCTTTTCAACACTCTTGGAACACTTCTCTACAGGAATATGTCTTTCCTTTCTAGTTTACCACATATTCCAGCTCTTCTGAGCAATTCTTATACAGTCATGCACTTAAGTATGTTAGTAATAGTTATCCTAGATTAATCATCTTGCAGAAGATTACAGGTGCTTTCCTGCTTCCCCCTCAGTGGCATTAATTGGAATGTCTACTTCAAGGGCTTCAAGGTTGAGATGTCTGATGCTTGCTGCTGCTCCCAAACACCAACAATCTCAACATTACCTGTTCCTCATTTGTTTTGTAACCTTGTCCTACAAAGTCTCCATTTCCTTGGGTTTTTCCCCTTACCAGCTTTAACCTGAGACATTAATTCCTCTGACTCAGTGATTTACTTTTTAAGTCCAAGTTTCTGCATTTGGGAATAAGAGATTCAGATGTAGGGAAATGACTCTTATACATTTAAGCTTTGTTTTATCAACAGCCAGTCATCTCATCCCCTCTCTGAGTTTGTTGAGCTCCAAGACAAGCAAGTGTTTGTTTTAAAGCAGAGAATTTTTCTAAGGGTGGCATCTTCTCTGCCCAGGGGTGTTTGAGCCCCTTTTCTTTGGGAGAAGGACCATAAGAGAGGTCTTTTCTCTTGTTGGTGTAGGCCTGAGGGCTACATGGCACATGGACCTGGGTCTTTCTGCATCCAGAGGGCTCTGCAGCAGCACCTGGGTAGAGACTGCTAATGTCTTGATGAAGAAAGATTACGGTGAGGGAATTTAGGCAGGATAATTGCAACGCACCAGTAACTTCCCTTTCTTCCCCTGCTTTCCATTACGAATTTTACAAAATTTCTTTGAACTATCATGGTACCCTTGGGGAGTTAAAAATTGGTCTGAAAATCTCTATGCCTAATTTTTTTTTTTTTTTNGGACTTTCTCTTCCAGCTGAGCATAACAACAGCTTTTGTCTTCTTATTTTGGCATCTTCACTTCTACTCCCAGCTGGAAGTGGGAAATACACTAGCAAATGAAATTGAACAATAACAAGGACAAAAAGGGGAAAAAATAATAAAATAAAAAGAGTCACAAAGGGTTCATATGTTGTGTTGTGTGTCTTCCTCCTGAGGTGGGTCTTGATCCTGCCAACTGTTCCCCTGTAAGAAGGTTTATGCCTGTGGGTACTCCTGCTGAGTTCAAAGTTGCTCACATGAATAATTGATTGCAGGGTCTGGGACATAGTTTGCAATTCCTTTTTCAAGAAAAGTTCATTATCATCAGATTTCATCTTTCTCCAAACATTGCTGGGTTAGGGACAAGTAGGTCAAATGGATACCTGTTGGGGGTTTTTGGTGCAGGAAGACCAAGCAACTGGCAACCCGAAACAGTGATTTAATAATAATACTAATAATAATGAAAATAAAAAGTCACTGTCACTCTTTTGTTGGGGTAGGTTTTTATCAGAGTGGTGAGCTTTGAACAGCTTGTTCAACAAGAGTTCAAGTCTCAGGGGAAGGAGAAGAGCTCAGAAAAGCTTTACATTTTACAAATGTTTAAGTGGTATTATTCATAACATAATACACGACTCTGGCGTGTGCTTCAGAGTTATGCTATTGCATCTTCTGCCATATAATTTTTCAGAAATCACACATCTCTGAATTTATATTCATGGTAATCAGAGCAACATAGAGAAATTAGGTAATAGTTGAAGGGGATTGAAGCTACTTCAGCACAAAGGGTCTTATTCAGATGTATTTTTAGCAGTTAGTGTAGCACATTGATACAAAACACCAACTCAGAGAGGGAGGGAGGGTGAAAAAAATGTGTGGAGTTGTAGAGGATGTGAGAAGGAAGAAAAGAACAAAGGACTTTTCTCCAGTTGAATGCAAATGGAAATGACCCTAAAGATTCAGGGAACACAGGCTTTCTCCTGACAATGAAGATTTTCATGCAGTGAAATCCGTTTTTGAGACTCATTAGCAAATGCTGTGATCTTGCTTATTTTCTGTAGCAGTGTGTAGTTATTTCAAATTGATTAGGAAACCTCTGATGTGAGAGTGAACCAGGAGCTATTCCAGGTATTTCTGTAATTGGTTATCATGCTTAATTACAAATGTTTGAGTACAACTAGTTTGCTCTGAACTTGATTTTTCCTGCCTTTCAGTTGCTGCTTAGTGTGTGTTAGTTAAAAAATAAAAAAAAATTAAAAAAATAAATTAAAAAAAAGATAAATTAAACTTCCAGAATGCTTTTGTTCTAAAAGAGTTGAAGATTTACAGAATGATGGATTAATTTAAGATGTACTATCAATAATGATTTAAAAACAAAAGAACCAGACTATCTATCTATTGATCACCTATCCATCTCAAGGTCATCTGTCTCTGTCAGCGTTACCAGTCTGTTTTGGGTCTAATTACAGTTCTTTCTGCATGGCAACTTCTATTTGCCACTTAGTGGTTAAGGCCTTGGTTGCTGACAAAAAGGTCCTGGAGCTGTCCTCAGTTACAGTGAGGTGCCAGGTTTGCACTAAACTGCATAGTCCAGAAGCGGGAAGATGCAGTAACCTACAATCCTTGTGGGACCTTCATAAAGAAAAGCATCTGTCAGGACTGTGGTAGGCTGGGGAAAAGGCCTGTATTTTGAAGGGAAATGAGACACGTGAGAGAAATGTGGTGTCATTTGACGTAGGCACCTGGTTGGTTTGCAAGACTACAGCAGCCATTGACAGCACTCATAAAAAGAGAAACAGGCAGAACACCAGGATAATAGAGAACACTTATGGTGACACAAAATCATTGTTTATCACAGGCTGGAGCAAGTTGCTTGATCAAGTTGTTTATGTCCCTAATTGGTTGCAATATTCCTATTACCTGGATACAAAGGCCCATTTGGACTTATCTTCATCTAGAGGGAGCAGCAGGTCAGGGAACTAGCAGTTATGGGTTTTCACCTATAAAAGTAGAGTTCTGTGGTTTGTGATACACTTACCATTCTAAAATAAAGGAAAATATATTTATCACTCAACTCTGTCAAGAGACTAAATATTGCTAATGAGGAGACTGTACCAAATGTTCCTTCCAAAACTTAGTTCTGTTTTGCTCAGTCATAGCTTTAGGCATCATCACCTGTTCTGCTGAGCAGGGTAGTGCTGTGCCATAAGAGCTTTTCATTCTCATTTCCGTAGCACTGACTGGTAGGCAGAAAGGTTCTCTGAAGAATGAATAAGATTTAATGACCCAATAGCACGAGTGTATTTAACTTAATCCGCAATATCTTGCAACACCTGCATCATCACGAGCATTTCTGTGTGCTCGGATGTCTTCTCATTAAATAAGCCACCTAACCAAACTGTGTTTGTTCGAGTTGCAATTCATTGCTCAGAATGATCTCTAAGGGACTGTTCTTTGGCAGGGAATGCTCTCCTGCATCTTCTCCCAGAGGCTTCTTCCAAGAGGCCAGACAAATGAGAAACTGCTATTGTCCTGCCAGGTTTAATCTCTGTTGCTTTCAGTAAGGTCCTGGACCTCATTTTCAGTAACTTATTTTGGGGGAAGGATATGCAAGAAAAGTGTCTGAAGTCCAAGCTTATCCTTTGTCCTACATTAATCATTACTTGTTCTGTGGTGCTGAGACCTTCTGGTGTAACCTCATAGGAAGCTGACTGATTTCTAGCAGACAGTAATCTTGCACATTTACACGTTTCCCAAGTTTGTAAGAATTCAAATGTCAGCTAAATCTGAGGAGACACTAAATGTTTTTCCATTTGATAGTTGGTATTATAGGAAAGGACCATGGGATTTCTGAATTAAAGGGGAAAAAGTCTGTTCTAGTTCAGGCACGGTTTTTTTCATCATTGTGAGTATGAAGCAGAGAGAAGAAACTATTTGCTTTTTCATTTGATATTGATGTAGTCACACCGGCATTCCTTGGTTGCAGACTTGAGAGAACTGTAAAACTCTTAAAAATCAAAACCTTAATTTAAGTCTTAGCTAAATGAAAATTTTCATGCATGCTTTTGAAGAAGAAAAGGCAAGCTCTGAAGGCTTTTTCTCTCTGTACGCAACTATCAGCTTTTGCTGTCCAAAGTGTTCTCTATCAGCACTTCAGTTAAGCCTCTGTGCTTCTGCTGGCACTAACATTTTTCATTAGATTTCCCAGCATTTGCACAGCACTGATTCACCTCTCTTGGTGATAACAACAGTTAGAGGGCCTAACTGGGACTAGCTGCTGGCATTTTAATCTCGCTCAGAGCAGGCAAGAGTAAAAATCCTGTCACTGCCTAGCCTGTGCTTATCCTCCCTGTGGTGAAACTCTGCTGTTGGCTGTAGTGCTGCAGAGGTTTTGAGAAACTGCTCATATTGTGAAAGTCCCTTGGCCCTATGACAAAGGAAGAGACCTTCGTTTGACAGGTTAAAATGTTTACAAGAGAACACAGGTGTATATGTGAGGGAATAGGCAGACCCTGAAGTAGCCTGAACAGGTATAAAGGAGAGTTTCCTACTTATTCTAGAAAAGAATATATATGCAAAGTCTGAACTTTGATATTTGTTTTGAGAGTTGAATAGATATTTAAATGAGATAATTTCACTCTGTGGATTTACTGGAGCATAAGCTAACTGTTCGTCACCTTTCTTATTAAAAAAAAAATACAATTTCCATGGAGATAAAAAGAAAAAAAAACAACTTCAGAAGACTTGCATGAGGATACTTTGCTGAGATTAGTGAAGACTAAAGCACACAATGTGATAAGAATAGAATTGCTGGAGTCTGCTCTCTTCTCAGTGGGTGCCCATTCTCTTCTTTCCTCAATATGCATACCCCCCATAAATGTTAATGGCAGCTATTCACAGACAAGAAGAGCCCCACAGACTCCAACATATGCAACTCCCTTTCACCATAATAAGCAGGGAGGTTTGATTCTCTCGGTGCCAGACTCAGGTCTCTCTGAGAACTTGTGCAAATAAGCTGTGGGTAGGGACACCCAAATAAGTTTCTACAGAGGAAGTGAAGCTGTGAATTTGCAGTGTTTCAGCAGCTCCATGGTAACATTTTTGCATATATACCCTTGTGCCATGGTAATTGTAAAGTAACCTGAGGTATTTCATCCTTCTGTGAAAGAAGAGAAAGTATAAAACACAATGAATTAATCATAAGTTTAAGAATGTGGAGAAAGGAGGTCGATATATTGCAAATTTATACTTTAACTTGCCCTGCAAAACTTTTTGTGTGTCTATAGACTGAGAAGAGACCCGGGCAGACTTAGGTAAGCAACTGAGATAGAAGGAGGATTTGGCAAAGGGGTTGATTGGGAGGCCCATTTTTTGAGGATGTGAAGTTTCAGCAGCTCAGAGATACCAAAATGTGGTTATGGACTGTGACTGGAAAATAAGTGTACTCACATCATGACATTAAGAAAATTGATGTGGATGCTGTGATTGTAGGATCTTGGAGAACTGAATTTTTCAATTCATCTTGCAATGAGAGGTGAGCCAGAGGTCTGTGGATGCTGTCCAGAAAGGATGCTGACAGATTGAAACCAAGGTGATCATGGCACCCTGGCCAGCTGCATGTAGCAGGTCCCTTTGGCTGGCCCTGAATCCTGACACATTTAAGCTGTTGTTGAACATTAATAGGAGTCAAATGCAGGGATCAGGTGAGGTGAGATCCCTCTGCCTGTGTGTGCAGAGTGCTCTGACACTGGGTTTGGTGGAGAAGCTTGACACATTAAGCATGGCTTTTCTGAGGAGAGAAGATGTCACAGTAGCTACAGCAGCAATTCAAGCAGCAGGGGACTGTGATACAGTCCTAGCTCTGCCAGGGTTGTGCTCCGTTACCTCAGGCAAGTTGCTGAAAACTGTCATCGATTTTGGGTCCCTGGGTTTTTGAATGCCCAGCTCAAATAATCTGGGGTCTGACTTTCAGAGGTGCTTTGCTACTGCAGTTTTGATTGACCCTGACTGATACCTAGGGCTTGACACATCTGGCATATAAGGCTTATCTGGCTCACCTGAGGTATTCTGAGCCCTCTCTAAAAATTTTGTCATGATCTTATGGTGACTAAGCTTGCTGTACAAAATCGATTGTGATTGTGATATCTGCCAAACACAGGTGTCCCAACATGAAGCATAAATAACATTAAATCTTTGCATTGGAGATGGTGTGTGTGCAAAGTATTAATTTCTTGTTCACAGTCTATATGAACTCTTTATATACTTTATAAAGTATAAATTTTTTCTTTACAGCTTTTAGATAATTTTTTGCCAGAAGTAAGACAGTCTACTAAAAATCAGAATTTCATTTGGTAAGTGTTTCAATGATGTCCTGTTGCAGTCATCAATAACATTGCAAATAGCACTGGTGGGAGAAAAGGATGGGAAGCCAAATATCATTAATAATAGCTGCAATATTCTCAGTGTTAACAAATTATCAGCTGTATAAATTTTTAATTAATAGGAGTATGAACAGGGATTTGACTGTCAACAGGCATCAGTATTGATGTGTGCGAGTGAAGCATGGCAGGGCAAAGATCGTTGGGGGGAGGATAACTCAAACCACGCAGCTGTGAAACACAGGTCAGCATTTTCTGGACCAAAAAACCCCCTCATGGACAAATCACATCTTTGGGTATAGCCCTCTATAGCGAGAAGAAAAATGAATCTTTGTGAGGTCAAGCGAACCTTTTCATAGCAAAAGTGAATACATTTTGTTTGGGATTTTACTGCATTTCTGCAGAACTGTCTGTTAATTACAGCAGTAAAAAGGCATGTAAGAATTTGGTTGGGAATATGGAGACAGTAGATTGGTCACCTCAGGCTAGAGACCCAGCAAGTGGGTAGGCTGCTGTAGTCTGAAATGTTTCTTTCTGCTCCTTTCACTAAATTGCCGAAGTTTCTAACACACTACTTGAAAAAAACCCAAGCTGGTTAATTCAGTGAAAGCCTAACGTAATGATCCAGAGCCTAGAACAATATTACTTAGTTTAAATGAAATCCAAATATCTTAAAAAAATTTCAATAAAAACTTTAAATCTCCCTCTTCCGTGCAACTTGTCAAAGTTTTCTTTTCTTATAAGTTTTAGAGTGGTTCTGACTTTAAAACTTAGATTTGTTCTCTGAAGTATGGTGTGCAGCATTTTCCCTCTTTTTTTTTTTTTTTTTTTTGCATTCTGCTTCTGTGAATCAACGTAAACAACTTTTGTCTTTAGGTCTCCTAAGAAAAAAAATGTTGTGTGTTTTGGTTTGAATTGTTGGTTTTTTGTGTTCTTCTTTTTTTTTTCTTTTTTAAAGAAAAGGCTCTGGATGTAGAAATAGTGAGGAAAAACCATTTTATGTATCACAAAGCACGACTTCCCTCTTTTTTTTTTGGATTGGAAACTTTGGAAGCCATTTTTGTTTTCTTTCTGGAGTGCATTCTTGCCTTTATTAGTAGTAGCTAATAGTAAAATGATTTATTTTCTAGGTGTATGGACAATATAATGCACCAATTATAGATTAAAAATATTAATACTAGAGTAACTTTCCAGTTTAGTAGATTATACCAGTTTTTCTGTTCTACCATTAATAATCTAAAGACTAAAGCTTTTTTTCACTTTTCATTTGAGGAGATCAAAATGCTTTAAAGACATTAGCTAATTCTTACGCTAATCCTGGGAGATTGGACAGTGTTATGATAATCCTTTCACAGATGAATAAATTGAGATAAGAGGGAGTCTAAGTGACTTTTCAAAGTCACAGATGCAATCAGTGGCAGAGTTGGATATATAACCTTGAGGTTCTGATTACTGTTTCTCTCTTACAGACTATATATACTTTTTTTTTTTCTTTATGCATTGCTAACAATAACAGTGAAAAACTATCACCATCAATTATGTTTATAATAATAATGCTTTTATTTATTTAGTGACTCCCTGCCAAGACAGTCAGGGTGCTGCTCCAAAGACAATTAAAATGCAATTACGGTAATAAATAAACAACAATAATTAAGACAGCATAAAATAAACAATATCAAAAGCAATCAAAACCACTAAGTAGCCAAAGTTAGTCCAATTAATAATGGATCTGAGTGACTCATTTGTAAGAAATTGCATATTTAGTGATTTTTCTTCTTTTGTGAAAAGATTTTTTTGTTGCAAGATTATAATTTTCCAGCTGCAGTTTTACATCCAGCCCTTGAATGGAAGCGTTTTTTTTGTTAGGTTTTTTGTTTGTTTACTTTGTTGTTGTTGATGATTTTAATATACAGCTATTTGCAGTTTTATGATGGTGCTAAATGATGACTGGTCAGCTAAATTACATGAATTACATGAATCACACTGAGTAAATAACTATTGCAGTTCACTGAATGGATTAGCCCTACGTTAATGTCTGGACTTCAAGCTCCTTGACCTAGGAAATTCAAAGGGCATTTAAATTGAAAGGCTAGTTGCTTGTTTTTCATATTGACTTCAGTACAGTCTATCTTACACTCTACAACTCTATTTGCAGTTGCTTTCAGTGAATGTGTGTTTGATGACATTAGTTGGTTTTAGGGTTGACCAACTCTGTCCCATGTCTGTCATTTAGCAACAGTGACTGAACATTGCAATGATTTCTGTTTATTGTCTTTTAACAAGAGGCCAAATTTTTGTAGCATTGAAATGGCTTTGAAGATACTCCTTTGGAGAAAGGAACTTGCTAGAAACCTTTTGTTTAGACTGTGCTAAAGCAGTTTTAGGAGGCTCAAAGCTTCCAAGCTCTGAAATTCCCTGAGGGTATTTTAGCCTTTGTGTCAGGCATGGCATCACCATCTTTTTGGCAGGACATTAAAATCCGTCCTTGCTACAAAGGAGCGATGGCTGGGGATAGTGAACAAGGCCTGGGCATGTGGGAGGAAGACAAAACTGCATGGGTTGGGAGGGCAGGACACAGATCTCGTGGGGCTGAGATAAGAGGGTGAGACACAAAGGAGGAGAGATCTAACTGAGAAAGTGAAGGAAACAGGTGATTTACAAGATCAAGACAAGGGGGATAGAGTTGGGAGGCCTCATGGAGAGCACATATGGTGCTGGGGGATGAAGAACAGTGAATAGACTGGGAATGGGGAGGCTGGATATGGCACCCGAAGAACAGGTCTGGGTCTAGAAATCAGAGGCTGTGCATCCAGTGAGATGAAAGCTTGGTGGGCAAGCAGATTGAAGGGGGTGTGAGAACTCAGTCAAGTACATGGCTGGCCTAGGAGCCAAGGGCAGGGAAAAGGCAAGATCAGGCTTCTGTGGATTGGTTTAATAAAGAAAAATCTAAGCTTATGAGCAGTAGTAGATGTGTCTGAGCTGCATTGGCACACTCCCTTTCTGAGCCAGGTAGCTCATGAACAGATCTGAGCAGGTATCTTGATCCCTGAATGTCGCTGCTCTGCCTGGAACCATCTGCCAGAATGGGGTGTTGCATCCCCCTTCAGCACGTGCCCGCAAGGAGGACAGCAATCTATTAATGCAAAGTGCTGCTCCATCAGCTCAGTGGCAAAATCTGTGTGCTGGCAGGAAAGCTTTCAACTCTGCTGATGACCTGCATGTGTTTTAGGAAGGCACCAAATAATGAACATTATGTCTGTGTATGTTTTATTGTCTTCTGTTTAGTTATTTTTAGATAAATTTGGGACAATGCATACACAAAATGATACTTTTTTTTATTTTATTTTTATTAAACCCATGTTTTTCAAACATTAGGAAATGTCAGGATTTAAACCTTCTGTAAGTGGGATAAGCATTTGAATCAGTTCTATGTTTATAAAATGAACATGGTAATGCCATATGCGATTAGGTGTCCTTTGTGCCGCTCACCATAAAGTCCTCCTATTTCAACTCTTCCTAGGACCTTTCTTCACTTCTGTATCCCGTTACATTCTGTACCAACTCTGTGTCAGATTTGTCTCCTTTCCCTCCCTTTTCCCACACCTCCTGATAGGGCAGCTCTATTCCCCAGGCTGCTTGGATGCCAGCAGTAGGGACAGCAACAGCACGGGAAAGACAATCCTGTGTATCTGAATCAAAGCAGTCATTACAAAGGAAAACCATACCTATGACCCTTGGCTTGAACACATTCTCTTGTTCTCTGCTTAGTAGTACAGGCAATGCTTCCTTCAAGTACAAGAGTTGTGAAAATCTCCAGCATATCCTGTGAGGATTCTTTGGGGAATTCAGCTGCTAAAATCAAAGCAGCCTATCGTAGATATGCACAAACCAATTATTCAAAGGCTTTTAACTTGGCTACATTTGGACTAATTTTCATATAGGCAC
This sequence comes from Pachycephala philippinensis, assembly GCA_013397055.1. Lineage (NCBI taxonomy): Eukaryota > Metazoa > Chordata > Aves > Passeriformes > Pachycephala > Pachycephala philippinensis. Next base: position 1,037,000 of record VWZT01001730.1, read on the forward strand.
AAACCCTGATTTATTCCCTTTTCTCCCGAGACAAATTTCTGGTCTTTGCCTAATGCTGAATTTCAGGAGAGAATTCCAAAGAAAGGATTGTCGTGAAGAGGATAATGCATTTTCTCATTAGCTTTTTTCCTTGGAAATGACTGAAAAGCATTGCCTGCAATCTTGCAGGAAAAGATACAAATAACTGCACAGATAATGGGAAAGTAACATTTCTGCCAAACAAGTTAAATTGGGTAAAGTTAGGAAGCAGCAGAGTTGAGGGACTCATAGGAGGGTACACAACTTGGCAATATTAATGAGTATAATAAATGGTACCGGCTTGATCACCCATTGGAGAAGTGCAGACATATCTCTTTGGATCAGTGGAGCACAATGCAGGGATTTCCAAGCTGGCTCAGAACCAAGCTGGTAATTTCACCTAGCGCTGTGCGAATGAATCACTCCTGGCCCTGGCTCAGCGCTGTGAGCACACCAAGGGTTTGGCTGCAGGTGGTGCCAGCTCAGTTGCCATGTCACATCCATGTGACCCCGGGGATGTGGCTAAACCCAGATGGGACACACGCGGTGGAGCTGAGAGATGAAAACAGTTTTCCCGAGCCCTGGTTTAGTTCATTAACCATGGTAGCTGAATCGTCTCCCTCCAGAGCAGGGACTGGAGCACCATGCTTGGCACCGCAGCAGGTGAGCATTCGTAGAGCCCAATCTGGTCCAGCTGATGGGAACTCCTAATGTCCTTGGTACGTGTATCTGCTCTTCTTCAGTGGGGCATCACAAAAGGCTTGTATGGAGGTGGGAGGAATAAAAAGTTTCTCATGCACCTTGAACTGCTTTCACATCTCTCTCAGCCCACCCAGGAGCTGGTTCAGGCAGTCCATGAGGAAATGCTAGCAAAGACGTGATGCCAAATACTCTGCCTTTGTTCTGTGTCCTGGGAGGCAGGTAAGCCAAGCTCTGCGAGCCCATGCTGTAGGAACCCCAGGCTCTTCCTCTACTGTTGCCTTAATCTAATTTTCCTTTGTATTTAATAAAATTCTATGGGTCTTGGGGTTTTTATTCCTTTTCAAGAAGCAACAGAGAAAAGATCTCCTATTTGATCCTGCTGATGTTCGCTTTCCGACACCTGCCATCAGCACTGCTTGGACATGTCCCTTTTATTTGCCATTCTCTTTCAAGTGCCGAGGCGACTTTGATATATTTCTGTCTCTGTCTGTAATGGCAACAGTATAGGGTGTTATTCTCAACCTGGACTTGTCATGATGAGCCTTTTATTTCGTTAAAGTCACATTCCTTTTCAGGAACTGTAGCCTGAATTGGAGTTATTTTGCTTGGACTAAGGATGAGTGTGTACCAAGGACAGCAGTATAAAGTACCAGCATCTATAAATGCAGCCTTGATTGGATTTTACCCAACCCTTTAAAATTCATATATGATAATCAAAATGGTGAGTGGGAAGGGAGCATTGCATCCTCTTCACTTTATTGCCCTCATGTAAAATCTCAAAATAAGGATTGTAACCAGCAGAATTCCAGCATTTATATTTCATGAGAGAAATATTCTTGTGTAAATATTGGTTTCTTTAATGCATACACTTCCATCTCTTTTTAAAAACTCCCAACTTAAAGAGCATCTGACAGCACTACATGTCTCTTTCTGGAGGCAGCAATGAAAATGTGCTGATAATTTGAGCCCTGGGAAGAAGTCTGTTCCCCTGTGAATTTTACCAGTCACACTGCTCTGCCATTGTATTAGATCGGTGCTGCAGTGCAAGAATAGCAGCTCTCTCCACAGTTTAATAGCACCTCTCTCAGATCACATCTTACTGTCAAATAATCACCTATTCCCAAATGGCTGGAAATTAATGATGGCTGAACCCATCAGTGCTAGGCTTATGCTAGTTACACAGTCCAGATCCTGAAAAGCCTTTTTGCAGGGAATGACTCTGGATAAACTGCTTGCTTAATTACTCTGAACTACTCCTTATCCTCTCCATCCCATTGTCAATGGCCACCTGTGGTAGTAAGGATTCTTCCAGTTTTACATCAGCCTTTGGAATAAGAACCAGAGATTACAAAGTGTGTGAAATAGCATTTGTGTAGCATTAATCATGAGACATAAGATTTTTCTTTCTTGCCCAGGACACCCCTCAGTCCTTTCGCTTTTTCTCCAGATCTTCTGAGAAATGTAGAAAAGTTTCCTATCCCAGGCAGTGCCTCTGAAAAAGTGATGGAAACAGCTGCCCAGATATATAATGTTGAGGGATTTTGACAACTAGGAAAACAACATGTGGATGTTTTCCTTTTTTTTCTCCCTCTATTAAGGAATATGGATTCCTGAGGTCAAACTTAGGGAAAATTGAGGCCTGCAAAATTTCTGTACTCAGCTCAGTTCAGAAATTTTCCACAAAAATGATGAAAATCTCATGACTGGTTTTTGTATGATCCTACTCATCATTTCCCACAAGTAAAACTTTTAAGCATCCAGACTCCTGTTCCTCTCCTTCTGGTAGTTCAGTCTTGGGACATGAACTGAGTTAAAATCAGACTGAAAAACACTTTGATTATTGAATAATTTGCTGCTTTTATTATTATTTACACTGATTATTCAGAGAATTATTCCCATTCTCTTCCCATTTTTAGTCACATCTTGGTAAAGAATTTTCTATAAATATGGTTTCATGCTTATTTGAGTGCTAATATATTGAACACAGACTATGGTAAAGAAGAGGTATTGTGGTGCACCATTTTTTTTTTATATATTGCACTGCAAAACTAAATATTCAAGTTGATCTTTACATGTTTCTGGAATCAAACCTTGAACCATAGTTTTGACTTTGTAATTAGATTGTGTGCAGTTTTTTTGCTTAGTTTGTTTGAGACGTAAATATATAGACTACATATTTAGTGTGATTTCATCACTAATTTGTCTATTTATCCTATGATGCTAATGAATTTTATGGTGGCTGAATGCCTTTATTCCAGCTTGGGAAAGATGTAGCATATGGTCAGCTCACAAGCCTTTGGAAATGTCACAAAGTGGTCTCAGATCTGTGTAAATGGTTCCCTCTACTCTGGAGATTAAGTACCAGATGCTGTCCTTTGCAAATAAAAACTGAATAACAAATTAGCTGAACACGCTGGCTAATCTGCTGTGAGTTCAAGGGAACCTGAACTGTACTGTGCCTCTTTGACAGAAATCTCATCGTGTGGACTATTCTGAGATGAAGAAAACACCTTAAAAAAGTCTCTTCTGGACTGATTTTCCAAAGCACAGTTCTGTCTGAATCCAAACAAAATCTGAGGCTGTACTTAAAGGATTCTTTGCAAAAGAACCTGCAGAGTGTATGTCTGATACTTATTTTTCTCCAGTATAAGAAAAGAAAAGATGAAATTCTGAGAGCTTTCACTATGACTGGTAATAAGTGAAATTATTTGGCTGCCGACAGTAATATTCATACTTCAGGCACCCAAGTCAATGCATGTTCTAGTGGGATCTGTACTAAGGTGTTATTATGCTTTGACTTGTGAACTATTGTTGTAGAAGGAGCATTGTACAGCTGGACTTTGGTCATAGGCTATGGAAATACGTTGCATGCTGACCTGTGTTAGTGGGGAAACTCATGCTTTCTTCGCTGCTCTGTGAACTTGCATGTTGGGACTTCTGTCATCCTGTCATTCTACCAAACAGAAATTTTATTCAGGTGCAGGACTGCAAGGTTTCCGCAGTGCGTCTATCAGGGACGGGACATGTTAAATGATTCCTAATTTTTCTCCTTTTTTTTTTTTTTTTCCCACTACTCCCCATACTAATTTTTTCTGTCTGTACTTTTCAGAGCAGCTTAAAGTGAGGAAGATCCAGCCAGGCAGGTAGATACATCCAGCCCCTGCTGCCTTGTGCATTGTCAGTCATTTTTTCTCTGTCTCGAGCATCAGCAAAAGACTGCCTCAATCTTGTGGAGGAAAGTTAATGAAGGGTTGATGTGTACTGGCTGGGAACTGTGTGGTCGAGGAAGAAAGCATTAAATAAATTAGTAACAATAATATAAATGTGGGAAAATTTTACTGGGAAAACAGAAGAAGAGGAGTGCGTGCTGGGGAAAGGGTGATTGTGAGGAAGATTTTGATGCAAGGTGGAACAGGAGAAGTGCAGAGTTAAGTCTCAGGACTGGGTGTGAGTCCTGTTGCCTGGTGTACTCACGAACTATGTTCTGTCACCACAGTCAGCACATCTTTCCTTGGAGTGCCATACTTTCCCCCTTAATAATGTAGGGACAGAGACTATTCCTTTTTTTCTGCAGGGCAGTGAAGCAGTTCAGATGGAGAATGTTATGTAAGTGTCATGTATAATCACTAACATATTATTACTAGACAAGGAGACAGGTCAAACCAAAAAAAAAAAAAAAAAAAAAGGCCTGGTCTGCTCGCTAGCATCCTTGAAAAATGACATTTGAGTTACACAGAACTTGGGAGCTGTGCCAGAAAATAACCTGCACGCTGGTTCCCGCGTGGATTGCCCTGGAGAGTATGGCCAAACGTCACACAGGAGGAAGGTGGACCAAGTACTTATAATGGGGTGGGATGTTCCCTGCCTCAGGCTGTCCAAGACTTGAGGTGCTCCACCACGGCCTCTGACTGCTGCTGCAGCAGAAGCTTTCAGGGTTTGTGAGAACCCCAGTACCAGTCACTGAAGAATTTGCCCTGGATGGTTTTTGAGCTTGTGTCCCCCTTGAGTTCGGGTTGTGGAGCAGTGGGTCCCGAGCAGTAACACTGAGGGAGATCATGCAATACAGCCTCCAGTGAGACCATGACTCCACACTTGCCCATCTGGCTTATACCAGGAGAACTGCAAACTCCAGGAACCAGGATTGTACAAAAGTGATTGCATAGCAGTTTTTCCTCTCTCCTCCCTCATTATTCTTATCATAAATATTTTGACTGACTACCACTTTGCCAGGGTGGTAAGTCTGGCACCCTGACTTCCCTGATGCTTGTAACAGACTCTGAGCCTTTGTTCACCCAGTACTGTAATGCCCTGTTTTCTACCTCAAGCCAGAGGAAAGAAGGGAAGTTTCAAAGGCTGGATGTAAATTGTGCCTGCAGTGCAGTGTACATAACCTTTTGCACTGTGGTTTTCTACAATGCTAGGTAATAGTCGCTGCAGCACATGTCAGTGTGTCAATGAAGGGGAAGGAATGATCACAGACCAGCCTTTTAGAGGCAGTCAGTCAGTGCTGTTTGGGCTGCAGCACTGCAGGTGTGGTGGGAAAGTGCCTTGGCAGGGAACACGTGCCATGTGGAATTGGATTCTCTCTGCAAAAAGATGTGTAAACTGATACCAATATGTTGGTGCACCTTGTCAGTCAGGCAGAGCAAACTGGAGCATGAGGGCATAAAAAGATTTTATGTGTATTTTATGTTCCAGCAAAACCCAATACAGGCTATAATTTTCTCCTTGTCATTGTGCCCTGCAGGCAGCAAACATACTTTGCTCAAGTATCTGGATTTATCTATCTGTCACACTGATTTCTTGTATACACAGTTCATGAGGGGCATTCTTTTCCAAAATCCCTAGCTATGGGTAGAGCAAGGATGCTGAGTAAACTTGGATTTGATAATTAGCTGACTGGATGAGGCAGTGCCCAGTGATTTTCCTTCTCATTATTGAGAGATGGAACATCCTGATTCCATCCTCAGAGTTATCCTGTGCACATTGCTATACATGGGGCTCAACAGAGCTTTAACTTGCTTGACCTATCCCATTCCCCAGCCCGTTCCTAAGGCAGAACTGTGACCTGGCTGCTCAGTAGCACTGCCACGAGAGAACAGGGGGTTAGGGCAGTGTGCCAAACATTGGTCCAATACCAAAATGTAAGGTTTCCATTTGGTATCTTAGATCAACCCAGTCTTCTTGGTATCTATCCGTACCTGACAGGACTAACTGCATTGTGTTGAGACATACCCGAGTTTCTTTTGGAACTAGCTTGTCTCAGTACCAGTAACAGGCCTTGCAGGGTAGTGGAGAACTCAGGTTTGCTCAGGTCATGTAGCCAAGCCAGTTGAATGTCTCAGCACTGCCAGGGTACTCCTTCTTCACCCCTTCCTTCTTTTCTTTCCTTTACTCCTTCCCCTGTGGTCCTGTGTCCTCCCTGTGCTGCATCTTCTACCTTAATTCCTGAGTAACTTCCCTAGTAAGTTGAGAAGTATTCCTTCCTCTTTCTCTTCCCTTCCTTCCTTATTTTTTTTTTTTTTTAATTTGCCTGGGTTAGTTTAGCTTGCCCTCTCAGCATGGGGAACAGTGAGAAGGATCATGCTGAACCAGCTGGGAGCAGAGGATGAGGAGGGAGCCTGAATCTTCCCAGCTGTTAGATCAGCACAGGGACTGTGGCTGCAATCCCCATGCAGGCTGGTCGGGATATCCACAGAGGTGCCCAGGCAAGAAATGCACAATGAAACCTCTGCTGCAGTGGCTCCAAATCCTCACTGTACACCAGCTCAGTTCAGTTCCCATCTCAGGCTTCCATAAAAAAACAACCTTGAAGTTGACTTTAGCTGTTGTGCAGATAGGCTGCAGCATGGGGTTAGGTTTGCTAGCTTCACTTGTCTGGAAATTAGGTGTCTAACCTAAACATCCCATTTAGGCATGCTCTGCAAGTCAGAGGAGTGTGTCCGACAGCTCAGTTAGTAGACTAACACTGATGTCCAAAGTAGATAGGAAGAATCCCTCACTGGAGTTGCTTAACTCTCTGCTGACTGTAGAGTTAACCATCTTAGGTTGGTTTCCTGAGCAGCCAAAGTTAGACGGGATTAATCTCACCCTTGGAGATGTGCAATTTCATCAGTATCAAAGCATTCTGCATCACATTTGGTTGTAAAACTTGTCCTTAATATGCACAATGTAACCGCCTCCATGAGCTGGAAATGCATGAGCATATTTACAGCCACTTCCACGCAGAATTGTGTCCCCAGAATGTGATTAAAGTAGCAAACAGAAGGCAACAAAAAAATCCTCCTTCTGTTTACCTCATGGAGCTATAAATTATGTTAAAATGCTACGGGATTGTTGTTGTATTTGATACAATTTGACTAGGTTGTAAATGATACAGTACTATACTGAAAAATACAAGTTGTTTAATTCATCCGAGGCTCCTAAATGTATTATTTGCTACTGGGACATAGAATTATTATTTTTTAAATGTCTTTAGTCCCAAACATCATATATTATTATTTTTCCTCACTCTTTCAATTTTTTTTGTAAAAAGCAGAAAGAAAACAACTATGGTTCCCTCACTCATATGAGCTTACATTAAACTTCAGAACTGAGAGGCTATTATAGATCTTGATTGCTTTTCAGAACTAAAGAAGTGTAAAGAAGTGTTGGTTATTTTTTCCCTGAGGACTCTAATTAATTATAGAAATGTTAATGAAAACAGAAGAATGAGGAGAGTATGTGTAAGTACTGAGGCTTCCTATCCTTTTTCTTTGTGATTTTGAAACAGTCTTCAGTGAGTGAATGAATATTTCTTATCACTCCTGCATACTTTCATTTTTTTTTCCTAGTGCCTTTAAGGTTGACATTTTTCTGTATTGCAGTGACATGTTACCGTGTGAGACTTTCTAATGTATATCTCTGTGTGGCTGGAGTGTAAAATTGACATGAGGATGAGTAGAGATGAAGAAAAGGGGAGAGCGGTGAGATTTTAGCTTGATTGAAGAACCTGAGCCGTTTCTAAATTTAGTGTTGGATTCTGGGGTGGGGGTGTTGAGAGTTTAAGAAGGTGGTCATCCTTTGTTATCATTCAGTTTAGAAAAAAAATGTCATTGTACAAAAGATTTTTAAGCACAGTGACGGGAAGGCTTTATTTTATTATTACCCTTATTACACTTTAAATATTACCCTTATTAAGACACTTTAGTATTTAGTATTTATTATCTTAATACTTTTTACTTGAGTAATTTATTATTTACTCATTTATGATATTATTAAATGCATTATTTCATTATTTAATATTATTAATCTTATTTAAATTCAAGGTCTCTTGGAAGTAAACGGTGAAATTTTAAGGTTAAAATCAACTACCTTTTAAGGACTTTAGTGGGATGTAATTAATAGCCTGCTGAAGGTATGCTGCTTTGTGATGATAGCTGTTTCATCGAGCAGTGAGAGCAGACCCAGCTGCCTTTAGTACAGACCTAGCTGCCTTTAATCCGTATAACTCCTCTTAATGCCAACTCTAATGATCTTCAAAGGAAGGGCAAAAGAGAATGATAGACAGTGCGTCTTCATGTTAACTCTTCCCACTGCAGATCTGGACAGCTTTACAATGAGGCTGCTTTTCAGACGTAGTACTATTCCCTTGTTCTCCCCAGACCTATTACTCTTTTTGCATCTCTGAGGGCAGAGGGATTTGCCTCGGGGCCTTTGTTTGCATAACACATTCCCTGTGTGTTTATTAACATAGTGTTAAACTATGTTCTCAGCGTGAGCAGGCGTCCTCTCAGGCCATCACCGGGGTCTGGGCATGCTCGCAGCGGAGATAATCACTGGAACTGAGCTGACTTCTCACTGGGAATGTGACTCCACTCACAGCAAGAGAGCAAATAGGAAATGACTCGGGGTGAGTCTCACTAAGCCGGAAAAATGAATTAGACACACTCCTCAACAGAATCTGAAAACATTACATACAGTGAAGAGAGAAAAGGTCAGAGCGAGAGGTTGCTTACCATTCTCACTTTGGAATTGAAATGCATTTAGGGATACATTATACCTCCTTATGATGTGAGGTTTGTCTTTCAATCGTGTTACCCAGAAAAGAACCCATTCATCGAACAATCCCTTCATTGTTTGTATACAGTTCAAGTTTTGGGGAAAGTAGGTTGGGTCAGAGGTAAATCTCAACACTTTCCTGTGAAAAACTAAAGAGAAATAAATTTGGAAGTAAAATGGTGGAAATTGCTATGACCTTTGAGATGCCATCCTTTACAATACGCAGTAAAAATATTGGGCTGCTCAGGCTTACATCAAGTTTACAGGAACATAAATTGCCACAATTGAGCTGCAAGCTTTATGTTCTTAAATCACATCATTATTCTTTGGGATATTGGAAGAGAAGGTAGAAAATAGCAGATTTCTATCCATCTCAAGAAATAATAACAGTCTTACTGATTGCCGTCAGTATTTTGCTGCAGTATATTAGGTCATTTTTAACCCCCTTATTTTAAAGAAAATCTCTTTAGAAAACATCTGCTATTCAGGATAAATCATGACATTGACAATTTATTTGTCTGATAATGTGAACCTAGTACACCGGTTTGTTTTTGTCTCAGTTGTAACTCAGAAAGGCACAGACAGTGGCAGTAAACCTAGACAAGCCCACAGAGCTATGGAATTATGTCAGTTTAAACGAGTTGTGGATCTGATCAAAACACCTCAATGTCGTAAAACTAAAGGTAGCATTTGGTTTAAAATAAAAGTGAGGAAAACTTTAATAAGACAAAAAGAAAAACAGATGTAGGAGACAAAATGAAAGAATAAAAATTTTAGCAATGTTAGAGAGCTCCTGTAGAGCCTGTAACAACCTTGCCTTCTTAACACAGTTACTGATTTAAAATAGACCAGCCTCAGGATCATGTGAAGGAATGGTCATTTCCAGTTAATTGTTAATGCTGTGATACTGCAGATGAATGATTATGAACATTTTTCATTTTTGGAGGCGGGGCATAGGGAAGAGTATAAAGGAAAAGGAAGCTTTATACAATTTGTACTAATAAAAATCTTCAGACTATGCCTGCTAGGTTACCATTAAACTGAATTAAAAGTACAAAAACCAAGTACTGCTAGAAATTCCTCATTTATGAGTTTTTTTCATCCCTTGGGCATTGGATTTAAGTAGGGACTAAGTGGTACCAGCTGGCTTTCATGCCCAAGTGCGTGTGGGGATTCAATCTTTAATGAGCCAGAGAGCATAAAGGCTTCTCCTGAGAAGAGGAGGCTTGGGTTTGTGTTCCTTGTGTGCTACTTGCCATGAGTAACTTGTTTTCCTCACCTTAGTCTGTAGGATGCATTTGCTAATTCAATAAGAGAAAGGCAGTGCAAGATGCTAATAAATAATGTGTCATAGATAGCGAAAGATAATCCAAACAATAGAAACCGTAGAAGGAAAGCATATGTTCCCTCAGGGAGAATTTATTGAAAGCCAAGGTGTAACAATAAGAAGCTACATTCACAAATCTCTAAAGGCAGCTTTGCACTGCTTCAGCAGTGCAGAGCATCTTAAATCCAGCTTAAATTTCCAGTGGAGTATGCTTTTGTGTAACTGACTCCTCTGGCTTCGTAAGGCTCTCATAATGTCTATGACAAGGGGAGAGCTGTGGCCCAGGTGACCTGTTCCCTCATGATTCATGCAGATGCTTTTGAAGCCACCCTTTGAGTAACCTCAAGCACAGTTCAGATGCAGCCCAGGAGTGCAGGCCAAAGATTGCTATTGTTGTTGTCTGTGTTTTTGTGATGAGAGAAAGCAGAGGAGTGAAACTCAAAATAATTCAGCCGTGCATAAAAACAGGTTATGGTACAAACCAAGCTAGTTTCTGGTACTGATTTTGCTTTGACTATGTGTCGTTTCCTGAATAAGCGTCTCTAAAGTGTTGCTCAAAGCACACCAGTCAGACTGTCTACACAAATAAACTTTGTGCTAGATAAAATCTTGAAGGTGTAGAGTTTCCCCTGTTTTCTGTTCTCACTGCTTATGAAGAATTTGTGCCCTGTGTTTTTGCAGTGGCTAAATACTTTGTAGTCTTTAATGTTTCTGTGCATGGCATTGCTGTGACACGACTACAGCAACACATGAGTTGTGGCACTGGCTAGAGATACAGGAGAAGGTCAGCAGAGATTAGAACTCTAATCAGACACGTTAGAACCAGCAGAATACTTAGGTGCTTTGAAGTAACATGACACACTGCCTTGCTTTTAGATGTTGAGTGCCTTCAGCACCCCAGGTCTTTTAGGTGTGTCTAACCCATACAAGGCACATGGTAAGTAAAGCCCTTCTGATGGGATCAAAACCCCCCCCTAAGTATACGCAGAAGTGATGTGCTCACAGGTAGCAACAAGAAGCACTTGGGCAAGTATTGTGCCAAGAAATCTTTGTCAGGCTCTCATAATTAGGATGTTTGCTGTCTGGAGCTTCTCCTCTGCTCTTTGTCCTCTGTCCTTTCTCAGCTGAGTCTGGGTTTTGCTTCTCATATTATTGTTGGAAGAGGACAAAAAAAAGAGGGAGGAATTGGTGCTGGGGAAGAATTCTCTTCCTATTTCTTAAATTTAGTGTTTGCTGAAGAGGATTCAAAGCCTCATTTCCCAGGAGACTGACTTAGCTACAAAACTCAAAATTGTTTGACTTTGGGGAGCTATCTATTTCTCCTTTGGAAAATGCTTAATACTTGTGGAAAGGGGGAAAAAAAAAGAGTGTGACATCAGCTAATTGATTAGGTGTGGGTTGCAATTTCTCTCTGTTATGGCTAAATATAATATACTGAAGCATTTTATGAGTAAGAACTGAATTCCTCATTTCCCTGCTCCTGGTTGAGCCCCTGTATGAGGAGACTAGAGAAGAGGAAAAAAAGGACCATTCACGACACCAACTTAAGGTTTTAAATATATGCCTTGACTCACTCTTCCATAAGGCTAAGTGATTTGTTTACCGCACAGAAGTTTGTGGTGAAGTAGAGGCTTAAATCCCGTTCTCCAAGGTCTAGTTTGACAGTGTAACTACTTCTGCTGGGATTTCTATTTTCATGTATTCACTTTGCCCTCTCTCAATTGTTGATCTAAGTTACAAGGATAGGGCTTCTCCAAACAGTAGATGAACTGTACTATGTTTCTTTGAAGTAACAAAATCTCAGACAAAGATTTACCGATTTCTCTTTCTGCAAAATGAATCAGACTGATAATACAAAAACGAGAATATTTCAAATCTGTGATATGACTAAACTGGATGTGATCAACTTTGGATATCTTTACAGTCAGATATCTTTGCTAAAGACAAATCATAGCAATAGAAGGGTATGTAGGGTGTGTACTTCAACCCCAGTTTCCACACAGATATCTCTTACAACGGGGCAAGTTGCCTTGCACAGCTTCAGTAAGGGAAAGTGTCATTTTGTATCTATCAGTAACAGTAATCATGCTGTCTCAGATGTTAAAGAGTTTGAAACCCAAGAGCTGTATTTCTATGGAGAGAATAATTTTAGATAAACTGAGGTTAAAAAAAAAAAAAAAAAAAAAAAAAGAAGTAATAGTTTTATGACATACACGTGCATTTGGAGTCTGCATGCTGGGAGAAACTCAAAATACTGTTACAAAGAAAAAGGATCCCTTTAATTTCTGTTCATTTCCATTTGCAAGGTCAGGTGAAATGTTTTGTGGGAATTTTTTTTTTTTGTTTTTTTTGAATGAAGCTGAAATGAACAATGTTTGTTACTTGTTTAACAATAGCTATATTTGCAGTGTGCCTTGCCTGTTTCCTTGTGTATTGGTGCTACTTACCTGAATTTGCAGAGGTGGCAGAAACTGTTATATTTTGGGAACTGTAGCAAAAGAGCAAGGAAGAAGTAGAGGGAGGAAGAGAGGGAACGAGTTGCTTTGTTTAGTTTTTGGTTAAACTTCTGGTGTTATGCTGAATAATTTATATATGTCTTTTCAGTATGAGAAGTAGCTGCAAAAAGCCTCATTTTGAGGGTTTGTGTGTTATCACAATAATTTCTATATTGACTCTATGTACTACTCAAGCAAAATCGATGTGTACATACAATTTAAAATATTGATTAACCTTGTAACTATATCCTGGCATCTGAGGTTCAGACTGGTGGATTATTTTTCCTCCATTACCACCAGCAGTAATGGTTCTGTAGATTAGCAGTTGATTCAAATATACCAAATCCAGAACTATCTACATCTGTAAGTGACTAACTGAAATTGAACTCTGTAATATGTGTGACTATTTACACTGTCTTAGCTTGATTGCCTCTGTAGCATGAATGCGTTTTTTTTTTTTTTTTTAATTAAATAGTAGAGCATTGCAACACACAAATCAGAAGACAGACATGATCACATTAAAAAGCAGTTAGCAGATAAATTTGGGAAAAGATGTTGTAGGGTTTTGTGAGTAACTTTTTTATTTTTCTTTTGGAGCCATTTGCAATTAGACCATTTTCAGATTAATTTGTGTATGAAGTCCAGGCACCTAAAGGCCCGCTGCCAATATGGTCCTTCTAATTCAGGAATTCAGAGTATTTCTTTCATCCAGTTCCTTCCTGTAGAACTTTCTGAAGGAAGCTGCTTCTTGTCCACAGCAGCATCTCTTCAATACTGTCAGGAATTACTTCTAATGCATGTTTTTTAGTTTGAGGTATGGTGATCCCTAAAACTTTATTCATCATTGTTTATTCTGAAGAACAGTTGATAGAGCACTTTGTTACTACATTAACTCTTTCTTTAAGTAATTATGCTTGCCTGACAAGACCTTTGTTTTGGCATGTGAAGAAACACAAGAGAACGTGCCCATTTATTTTTTTAAATTCTGTTAATCATACATTGTTTAAAAAAAAAACCCAGCCTTGCATAATGAAAGGAGAACAACTAATTACAAAAAAAAAAAAATCAAAAACTCCATTGTGTGAGTAGTGTGCAAAATAGATAACTAATTAACACTATTTATGTATGAATATAAAATATTGGTATTAAATTATACCTGATTTGAATTTCACTATCTAATTGTACAAAGAGATTTTCTTGGGTTTTCAGTCTTGACCTGAAACTGGGAGCTTCAGTATTAAACACAGAACTCAGCCTGTCAGTTATGTGCTCCTGACATTGACCGTACTGGGAGAGTCTGAATTCTCAAGTCCCAATTCATCTAACATTCATATTGATCATGTGCAAGTGTTTGCTCAGCACAGAGTTTTCTGAAGTGTTCTTGAGGAGGAGAGCTCAAGTGTGCTTACCTCAAGGTCTCCTCTAGGTAAACTGGGAAGGTCTGTTAGAGACAAGGCTGAGAGAAAATCAGTCCAGTCCTGGGCAGCAATTGTCCCTGGATGGGTTCTTCCCTCTTAATATTTCAGTGTAGGTGTAGCCTTGGGCTCCCAAAAGACGTAGTCCTCAGAGCGTTCCTGCACAAGGCTGTGATGCATTTGTGGTTTTTTCTTTTTTTCATTCTGTTTGAGGGGAACGGTTCAGGCAGTCTCTGTAAGAAGTGTTTTTCTAACTCGTTGCTGCCATATTGCAAAGTTTTTGATGCTCTTTGTTATGCTTTCTCTAGACAACTGGCGTGTGCCTAACCATGTCTGGAGAATAGCTGTCCTTTATCCTAGACACTCATACATGTCCATTCTCAAAACAACTTCACATGTGTTTGACTGCTTGCCATTTATTTTTCAGATAGTGGAAATGTCATCTCCTTTTCTAGCAGCCTGGTTTACCTGCTCGTGGTTTTGACACTCTTCATTGGCATGGCTTTTGGGTATATGGGACTCCCCATGACGTCCCTTTACAGGAAGGTCCTCTACCTTGGCAGCAGTGTCTTGCCACAGTGCAGCAGCCCAAACAGATTTACCTCCACTGCCATAGCACCCCAACCATTTTCCACCAGCCAAGAGTCAGTATGAAGAGAGAGACTGTTGGCCGCTTTTCTCATTCAGCAGTAGCTGGAGCCAACTGGATGGCTTTTATTTCTGCAAAATGGCTTGATCTGCCTTTTTCTTCCACAGTTTTTGAGACATGTTACATGGGAATCCATAGAGCAGTTTTCCACTTCTGATGGTTTTCCAGAATATGATGGGACACATCAGTAAACAGAGCATGTTGACTGCCATTTTCTGGCAATTTATTATACAGTGGCACCTTTTTGGTATGAGTCGCCTCCTCGGGCAGTATCCAAAAAGTCTGCCATCTGCTCAGTCCGTGACCTCTTCTTGGATTTCTGGCTGGTTGGATTTCCCCAGTCAAGCCCATCATATGATCAGTGCTAACCACTTACCCCATGTAGCATTTGGTTACACTGGAAAGGCCAAAAGCAGACATTGAGTCCTGAAACTGAGTCCTCAAGCTTGGTGTACAGTAATAAAGGGAGCAGCTAAGGGAATGAGAAAACCAGTCATAGGAACAAGAATGTCAGCACTGTGACCAGCAACAGCAAGTAGTAACTTGCCAAGCAACAGCTGAACAGTTGTGCAACAGCAAGTAGTAACTTGCTAAGCAACAGCTGAACAGTTGTAACACCTGTGAATTCAGTCTGGCACATTCTGATAAAGTGTATAGTAAACCTGAGCCCTATGTGGCTTGCTAAAAAGGACTGCTCTGGGTTGGCACCAGCTGATAGTTTGTTCCCAAGGAATGTCTTGTTCCCACAGCCCCCCTGCAGTGGCAGGGGTTAGAGTACTGGATAGACATAAGAAAAACCCTCATGGGTAAAGATAAAAACAGTTTAAGAAGTGTGTTTGTAAATACAAATAAGTGATCTGCTGGTGGTGAGAACAAGCAGTCATTCTCCACCATCAGATTGATACCTAGATGGTCTCCAAGCAATGGCAGCTTGGGAACACAGCTGAGCATCGGGAAAGGTTATGTCCATCCCAGCCAGACACAGTGCTGACTAGTAATGGCTTGTAGAACATTCCTGCTCTTTATTCTAATCTCCTGTTCATATCTCTTCTCAAAATACCATCACCTCTTCTGACCACCTGTCTTTTGTTTTTCAAACTGTCAAAGTGTTTGTGGTAAAACTAAATTCCTGTAGAGATGAACTTTTTCCTTTGTTGAAAGAAGCCAACAACAGATCTGTGTGATACACGTGGAAAAAAAAAATCGATCAAGCCTACGCATTTATTGTATGACATGGTTAAAGTTCCAGCTGCAGACCGTGACTGTTGCGTGAGGTGCTGTACAAAAATGGGATCAAAGCACATCTTCTGCCATGAGAGGAGTCAGCATTCCCATGCCAGAGTTGATGACAAAGCTGTCTGAATCCAAGCAAATAGTGAGACAACATTGGTGTGATAGGCAGCGATTTCATCATCTCAGTTGCAGGACTACTGAAAATAGGCGTTCTTCCAAAAACAGGACAAGTTATTGGAGATGGAGAACAGGAATTTGTTCTCTGGATTTGTGCTGGAGCAGGGATGAAGAACTCACCTTTGCTCAGTGGTCAAAGATGGCTTGATCCTGAAAACGCTTGCAGAGAGTGGAGAAGCTGTTCCTTTCAAAGACCTAAAGACATGATTCACTTCTTGGGTGGAACTGAGTGCACCTCAGCTTCCAAGCCTTTCTCTGAGCAAGTGAGAACATGGGCACTTGGCACCTTTCAGAAAGTCCTGAAATGTGGCAGAATCGTGATCCTTCCAAAAAGTTAAAAGTCTGTGATTGATGCAGTAGAAGTCTGAATTTCCCCTGTTGTCAAATTCTATTTCTAGCTTAGCAAAATAAAAATCCTTCTTTACTGAGGATATGCAAATTACATATACGGTCTACTTTATCTTTAGACACAATTTGCAAACTGGTGTATGGAGTTTTAAGTTCCCAATGATCATTTTGGAGGCAAGTCTCCTAACAGAACTTTGGAATGAAAACCAAAACCTTGTAGGGAGGTGCTTGTTTTGTACTGGTAAGTGCTTACTTATTTTTCTGTAAAAGTATCTTTTTCCTTTAAATGGAAACATTTGGAATCCAAGAATGATTTTCAGAAGCAAAAGACTTTTTATTTTGAAATGCTGTGTCAGCAGATCCAGTGCCTCCAAAATAAATAATTGCAAGGTGCTTCTCTGCCTTGAACTCCTCTGATATTTTGTCCTGTTTTTAATATATTTTTAAAACCGAGGTATGAAAATAATCTCTCTGAACTTAACTGCAAATACTTACTGCAAGCTAAAAAAGAGATCAGACAAACAAGTGGTTTTTGATGGGCATTAAAAGCTTGGTCGTTCTTTCTCTTGTGAAATATGACGTTCTCATAAAACCCTTTTCCCTTTAATGCCAAAACAATACTCCTGTTAATAATGTAATGCTGATGGCAACAGCCGCCTCTAGTCATGAGAGAAATGAGCTGGCCCAAGCAATATTGTTCATGAGGGACTTGCCCAAGCAAATGTGCCTCTCACCCCTCCACACTAGAAGCAGCTGAAGAGAAGAAACATGATGATACCTTAACATGATGCACAGATGCTATGTGGTTGGTTGTTTGTTTTGGTTGTTTGTTTTGTTTTTTGGTTTTTTTTCCTTCTGTGGCTGAAATAAAAAAAATTAATTTGTGAAGTAGGATAGCACACCTTGAATAGGGCTGTGTAGGTGTAGGAAATGCTGCTTTGATAGAAGCTATTTATTAGAAGGGTTTTCGATATTATTGTGGGATTAGAAGTTCATGCAGCAATAAATACGTTATAAAGAAACTTGCTATCTTGATCACATCCTTGTGTGTGGGTCTAGACAGAAGGATGCTCTGAGATGCCTTTCCACCCTTTGTTTCTGTCCCCTTGTATTAGTGTGAGTGTTCCAGGCCACTTTTCACCATGTCAAAAGTAGTTGTTCCTCTTTTACGCTTCACATTGAAAATGTGTGACTTGCTTTTAAGTGCTGCCTTAACCCCACAGTGAACTATGGAGATGAGCCTGCAGTGCTGAATTCGAAAGAATGAAGTTTGCAAAGGATCAGTTACTTCCCTTAGCCTGCTGTTAACCTCTTACAGCTAAAGTCAGGAATGAGGGTGCTGCAGGTTCTGCTTAGCACTTGTACTTCACAAAATGCTAATAGAGGGCAAGTAGACAGAAGGCCCTCTATGGCTGCACAAAGTTGCTGGGCCAAATCTGTGCCCCACTAGCTGAGCTCAGCTCTCAGTGCTGCCGTGTGTCCTACCAGGTATGTGGGAACAGCATCCCTGTGCAACAAGAGAGGAGGCCAGCTTTGGAGCTGATCCAGCATCAGTTGCATAGCTATTATGCTGGGAACTGAGGAAATGTGGATAGGGGGTGGACACCACAGACACACAGGGTATTTAGAGGTCTTTTTAAAGCAAAGGTCTCACTTAAACATGATGATCTGTAGGACACTGGTTACTCAAGCCTAATTCTGAAGCTTGAAGCTGAGTAGTTTTGTTCTCATCTGCATATAGGAGTTTTCTGGATGTTATTCCATAACTTTCACAAGTAAATGCTGAACTAGCTTGTTGAAGCTCCACTGACTGGACACTTCAGCCCCTTGCAGAACTAGTAATGAATGACCCAAAAGGTTCATTACGTCAGGTTGTATATTCAAAATAACACTGCTTATCAATGTAACAGGTGCACAGCATTCTGCTTTTGGAGACTGAAGCAGCAAGAGAAGCTTTGTTCAGCTTTTAAACTTCAGTTGCCATGGGAGGGATCCTCAATCTATCCAACTCCTACCAGTTTGTTGCTAGGGCCAGGAAGAGATGCCCTAAGTCTGGAGAGGAATTGCAGGTCAGCAGGAGAGCACCTGAAGAGCAGCACAAAGGAATTCCAGCCACTTCAGCTTCGTTGGAGGCCCAGCTCTATGCAAATACACATATCATGGGGAATAAACAAGAGGAATTAGAGATACGCACACACCTGCAGTGCTATGATGCTCTTACTGGCATCACAGGATACAAACCATTTGACACTGTCCCACATGACATCCTAAACTGGGGAGACGTGGATTTGATGGATAAACCACTCAGTGAATAATGAATTAGCTGGATGTTCACACTCAATGAGTTGCAGTCAGTGGCTCAATGTTCAACTAAAGACCGGTGATAAGTGGTGCTCCTCAGAGGTCAGTATTGGGACCAGTGCTGTTTAACAGCTTTGTCAACAACATAGACATTGAGATCAAGGGCACCCTCAGCAAATTTGCAAGTGGCACCAAGCCACATGGTGCAGTTGACACTCTGGAGGGAAGGGATATCATCCAGAGGGACCTGGACCGGCTTGAGAAGTGAGCCTGTGCAAACCTCATGAGGTTCAACAAGGCCAAGTGCAAAGTCTTGCAAACATATTGATAACAGCTCTGAGGAGAAGTACTTGGTGTTATTGGAGGAAAAGCTTGACATGACCCAACAATGGGCTCTTGTATCCCAGAAAGCCAACCACGTCCTGGGCTGCATCAAAAGCAGTGTGGCCAGCAGGTCAAGGGAGATGATTCTGCCCCTCTGCTCTGCTCTTGTGAGACTGTGGCTGGGGTACTACATCTAATTCTGGGGCCCCCAACATAAGAAAGAACACCTGTTGGAGTGACTGAAGAAGGCTGGAGAGGGACTTTTTNTTGCAAACATATTGATAACAGCTCTGAGGAGAAGTACTTGGTGTTATTGGAGGAAAAGCTTGACATGACCCAACAATGGGCTCTTGCATCCCAGAAAGCCAACCACGTCCTGGGCTGCATCAAAAGCAGTGTGGCCAGCAGGTCAAGGGAAATGATTCTGCCCCTCTGCTCTGCTCTTGTGAGACTGTGGCTGGGGTACTACATCTAATTCTGGGGCCCCCAACATAAGAAAGAACACCTGTTGGAGTGACTGAAGAAGGCTGGAGAGGGACTTTTTACAAGGGTTTGTAGTGATATGATGAGGGGAAATGGCTTTAAACTGAAAGAAAGTAGGTTTAGATTCGGTATTAGGAAGAAATTCTTTTCTGTGGTGGCAGTGAGACACTGGAAGAGTTTGTTCGGAGAAGCTGTGGATGCTCCATTCCTGGAAGTGTTCAAAAACAGGTGGGATGGGGCTTTGAGTAACCTGGTTTAGTGGAAGGTTTCCCCACCCATGACATCATAGAACCATAGAAGGGTTTGAGCTGGAAGGGACCTTAAAGATTATCTAGTTCCAACCATTCTATGATTTTCTTGGATTCAGTGAGAGCTGAAAGCTGAGTAGGTACGGTGGACAGGAAGATCAGCTAAGAGTTTCATTTGTGGGATGTGTTCAGGCTCAAGCACCTCAGCCTGAGGTGCTGTGTGAGCTTAGAAGTTGAAGAGTGCCACAAGAGGTGATATGAGTAGAAGACAGGAAGGGATACTAGTGCCAGTGGGAAATTTTCATAAGGGAAAGAAGCTTTGCTGCAGGATCTTGTTCTTGAATACAAAGAGGGGAATTGGGAATCATATGAAGCAGATTAATGAGTGAAACATGTCTTTCATGTACTGATTGGGAAATGTGCTGTTTTGTGTGTTAGTCTGCTTGTGCAGTGCTCAGCAGAGGTGTCTTTAAAGCTGTGTGTTGCTGGGGAAAAGACCTCTCAACTGTGCCATTTCATAAGGAACCCTTAACATCCGTTGGTGTAAATAAATGCAATGGTCTGTGGTTTTAATCTCAAATTTATGATAATTGTGCTTTTCTAGTTATTCAGGGGAACAGATATAGGCCCCGTGGTCATTTCATTTTCTTAATGCAGACCTAGCTAACATAAAAACAGTGCTGAAAATCGTTGGCCTATTGAATGAATTGGCAGAAATCCTCTTCCAGCTCCATGTCAGCACCTAATTCTCTGAGAGACCTTTGAAAAATCTCAACAGCCGGTACTGCAGCTGCTAGCTTTTTCCCTATAGTGGTCAGGGGGACATTGAACCATTTTCGTGGGAAAATCTGATTAGGAAAGTGGTCACTTAATTAAGGAGTGAATGATCTGTTCTTTTTATTGCTGACTTTTTTTTCTCCCTCTCTCTCTCTTTTTTCTTTTTTTTAAAGAGGGATGACACTGCCTTCAGGCCCAATCTTCAGATAATGTGAATTGGTCCACGACTGTCCGTACTGCTGTGCTGGTTAATTTTTACCAGCAAAGACTCTAACTTCCCAAGTGCAAGAACACTGGGGGGAAGGGAGAAATACTGCCTGATGTTTTGGGAGAATGGTTATGACTTGGTCCTGGATCATTGGATTCAGAGAGGTTTTGTGATTTGATTTTAATCAGAACAGGATCAGAAGCCTTTCCCCAGAATGTGAAGCTCTGAACAAGGGCATCCTGAAAATGTAACTTTCACTCCGTGACTGAGGCTGTTGACATGACAGTCTGAAGAAGTAGAAAGAGTTCTTCTGCAGCATTGCATACTGATATCAGTAATATACTTAAAAAAAAAAAATCAGAGATATTTGAAAGTTCAGACCTTTTGCTTAGAAAATGAGTAAAAGGGAAATACAAATTTTTGTTTGCTGGTGTTGAATAGGATCAGTTGCTGGTAGTTGTAATAAATTCAGAAGCCTGGAATTATGGTTTGCTTATTAATATTGTATTTCTTTGGCAACCAAAGAAATCCATTGCATGGAGCACTGTACAAACACATTTCATGGAATATTTCTTTGCCCTGTGTAGCTCACAGATGAAAAACCCAAAACCAACCAAATAACCAAACACCACCCTCCCCCCCAACCAAACAGAAACAAAAAAACAACAAACCCGTCTAGCTTAGGAAAACAGAAATCTGAATATACTTGGAATCTTTCTGCTTTTATAGTTGCTGTAACAGGATAAAATTAATTTGTGACACATCAAGACTTAGTTCAAATGCTTAGATATTTAAGGAGCTGCAATCTTTTTAAGATCTGGATGGTGTGGTGAGGGCTGGTGGTGACCTCATCCTGTTCTCTTTAGGGAGGAAGGAATGGAGGAATAGGGAAGAGAAGGGTCAAAGTCCTGTTCGCTTCAAGGGACAGAAATGTTTACTCATTTAACTAAAGGCAAATATGGTTGTCCATGTTCTCCAGCCGGAAAACTTGAAGTCATTTTCTGTGTGCTTCTCTACATTAATTTTTAGACACATTTCATGGATCTTGATTATTAGATGTAGAAACTTTGGAATTAAAATGTCAATAACTCCCTATTCATCACTGTGATTGTGGCACTATATTAAGGTGTGAATATGTCCTCAAGAGCAAGGACTATTTTCCTGTTTTGCATTCTTAAAATGGGTGTTGCACCGTACACTTTGTGAGAAGGTTTGAGCTTAAGACTATTGACTGTAGGTAGAATCACTTCTGAGATAATGGTTGTATTATTACTGTAATAACAGAGGCAAAACTGGGTGAAGAAAATGAGTGGGGACTTATTACCGTATTTAGTGAAGAGTAAGCAGAATCAAGCAGGGCCTCAACAATATTGGTGGATGATATTATTAAATTTGTAATGAGATGTCTTAGAAAATAAATTAGCTGACGTGGCCAAGGGCAGTCTCTGCAGAATTTGAAAGCAGAGGACGGAGCTTCGTGATTCTTGGAACAGCCAACATCAATGTAGAGTTAGGGGACTGGGAAATGTTCTTTTAAATTAGAGAGGCCTGCAGGAAGGCCAGAAAATTGATCATGCAGGATTTTAATTACCAAGATATTGATTAAGATTATAATTATGCACAGATTAAGAAGGGGTTCATAGTGCAGGATTGCTTCCTTAAGCTGTTTGTGAGCTTGCACAGTCACACAGTTTTGGATTCAGCCCTGGGGAACTGAGCCAACTCTGGCAAGTGAGGTGGAGAGGACCTGTGAAACACCCTGGTATCAGGCTGGGAAGGATGAGGAGTGCTTAGGGAAGAAGCACAGAGGGTTGCTGGTTTGGTTTGGGTTTGGTTTTTTTTTTTTTTTTTTTAGGTTAGTAAAGGGTAATTTTGAGGAAATGTGCCTGAGGAATTTCTTCTGATTATGAAAATCTCCATCTGTACAACTGAAAAATAAATGTGATTTCCTCAGAGAGGATGTAATTAAAATGTGTCCTGGTTAAGTCTACACAGGTTAAAGGCTGATGGGGGTAAAGTCAGTATGAAATTAGCATAAAGTATTAAGCAGGTACTTTCTTAAGCTGCAGTATAATCAGTACATTAAGGACCAAGAAATGAAAAAAAGACTATAAAATTAAATTTCTTTCTGATTTATAAATTTTTTTTATGCTATTTCTCCTTTAGCCAGTCCCTTTTCTAGATCACACTTTTAGAGCTAGGAATGTTTTGCCTGTTAAACAGGACAGGCGAAGATCATTGCAACAGAATATGTTGATGATACGTAATGGAGTATTATAGGTAATATGTAGTCAATAGATATATTTCTTTTCATGACAAACACTTTGCTCTCTTTTCTGACTTTTACAATGGCCCAGAGTAAAGGTGTTTGAGGAGTGAGGTGAATTATAGAGAAACACTCTTGGTTTTACCACCCACTAGCAATAATAACTAGCCAGGCTTGAAGCGAGGAAGCAAACCATGTCCTTCCAGCAGATAAACTGTCCTGCTGCTTAAGGAGAATACAAAGAGTTCCTATTCACAACAGCTCCTGGAGGAAAGAACTTACATTCTCAGGCAAAAGGGAACAGTCATCTTATTAGAGGCATTTATTTGGGGGGGAGAGAAAAAAAAATCTCTTTTATTCCCCTTTATATTCATAGTGCAGTAGGAGCCAGAGAAAGCAGTTCCAAGAAAAATGAAGTGGATTAGAAAAAGAGCTAGGACAGAGCTCCTCAGTAATGTTTTTATTATCTATTTTCTGTAATGAAAGAATGGAAATAAGCTTTATTTAGAGTATCT
Organism: Pachycephala philippinensis; assembly: GCA_013397055.1. Lineage (NCBI taxonomy): Eukaryota > Metazoa > Chordata > Aves > Passeriformes > Pachycephala > Pachycephala philippinensis. Next base: position 1,060,526 of record VWZT01001730.1, read on the forward strand.
TTTTCTTAAGTTGCTTGAATAATCAGATAATTTGCAGTAAAACATGAAATGGCCTGGACTTCTTTAAGTAAACTACAGTTATTCAATGTAGCCAACACACAAGCCCATCTTTAGTAAGAAACAAAGTTAGAGTTATTGATGTCTTTGTTCTAGGTTTTTTTTATAAATGCATTAGGTGTTCTGATCAGTGAAATGTGATGAATGGGAAGATGCCAGACAGGAGCCATGTATTATATTTTTAAAATACTATTTATTTAGCTAAAGTTGATTTTTAAGGAAAAGAAAATGGGGCTCTTTATGTAGCACCTATGTTTATGACAGAACCTTAATATAAATTAAATCTCTTTAAGGGAATTAAGGGAATATGCTTTGGTTGTATTTGTCAAATAACTTGGTCAATGTAAAAATAATCTACCAAACTGTGTCTGTGGGGTGAGATAGGGATCAAGGGAAGGCTTCCCTCTCAAATGCTGTGGAAGATGACATTTTAGTTCTGTCATCTGCTGAATGGATTTGAATTTGTATTTCTGCATTTCCATGAAGTGCTCTCCTTGTTGTGTTCCCATATGGCTGCTCTTACTCTCCTACTAAAGCTATTTCAATTTATATAATGTGCTTTATCCCCGCAGTGGATTGCTGCTTGAACCCTGAGAGTGTTACCTCCTCTGAGGTAACACTCTCAGGGCACTTTGCATAACCCCTCAAACCTCTCGTGTTTTACTCCTGTGCACAGACATGTGGGCAAAACACCTCTCACTCCATGACACAATTTTCTGCATTAATCAAATCCCATGCACTCTCTGAACAGAAGAGTCGTGAAGTGTATTCCTACAAATCCGTCCACTCCTTGCTCCCAAAACTGAACATCTCGGGCTGGGTCACCACCTACCTCCCATAAACAAAGTTTAAAGAAATTTGCAGGGAAGCAGGAGAGGATGCTATATCTTGGTGTCTGTCTCTGCTTTCCTTGGCTGGCAGTAGTGATCTGCTCCCTGCTGTCCTGAGCTCTTCGTTTGGCTGCTGCTTCCACAGCAACCTGACAGGCTCATACTGCGGTGTGGCCAGGCTGGCCAAACTGAGCGCCCTTTCTTTTCGTTGCCCGGGTGATATAAAACAAAATCTTAAAGGGGAGATGTTTTTTCCTAGTGATCCTAATAGATCCTTCTTCCTCCATATGCCTTCTGATTTCCTAAGTGGCTGGAGTTGCCCCTCTATCTTTCCTAGCCTCCATTCCCCACACTTACCAGCCTGTGATGTGCTTCCCTAGCTTCCGTCTCCTGGCAAAGAGCAGATATGCTGGGGCTACCCATCTGTAATGTGGGGCCACCTTCACTTACAGCTCCAGTAAAAGCTCCTCATTTCCCAGATCTGGGAATCTGGGCTGCTGCTGCTGAGGACTATATTTAATCTCTCAGCCCCATGGTGCAGGTGAAGCTTTTTCAATCTCTTCAGAAAATTGTGAAGAAACAGGGGAAATCACTTTGAGTGAGCAGATAGATGTTCAGGGCAGGAATGCTAAAATCAAGAGAAAAATACTTAGTGGATGTGGATCATCCTTTTGCTATATCAGCCTATCCCTGCCCATCAGTTATTTCTGTTGCACAGTGAACATAAACCAGAATTAGCACTTTGAAGTTAGGGTAGGGCTGGCAGTATAAATCAGTTGAGAATCTGCTTTCTGTTTTATGACCAACAAAATGTTCGCTTGGTGCAGACACTTGCTAAGCCCCCAGCTTTCAATGTGAAGTTCTTGCTGTGGCAGATAATGTCTGCAAATTTTGCTGGCTGCTGTAAGTAAAAGGGAGGAGTTCTCCTGTTCTTTTAAACTTAGCAGAGGATCATAGAAGCAGGAAGGTTCATAGTTATGAAACCTCTCTAATATCTAGCAGCAATGTAATTTTTTCCTTATTAAAGACATTTGCCTAATTTTTATGTAAATAGCCACTGCCTGGTGGCCACTCTAGTCCAACAGCATTACTGCTGGCAAACAAGGGATTAAGAAGAAAATGCTGTGTTGAAATTAAAGCTGTAGGGCCTGATAGAGCTAGGTTACCATTAAATTCTATAGATACTCTATCATTCTTGCCAGCTCCATTGTGCTTTATTCTAGTGCTCAGGGTTTTCTATAACTAAAATACTTCTTTAATCCTTTTTTCACACACTGTAATGAAAACCTTGATGCTGAATAATCCACTGAGGTTTGTGCATTTGTTAGATCTCTGCTTCATGAAATTACCAAATTTTAGTGGCGGCAGAGAAGCGTGGTAAAATGTCAACATGGCTTTACAAAGCCAGAGGTTGCTCATTTCTAAAGATGAATATGATCTCTATTAATGCTTGTTTTCTACATTTCAGCACCAACCTTTATAAAGTGATGGAGGGATAGGAAGGACTCCAGGGCAGGCTTTCAAAGTCCAGTAACGTGTATTTTCCTGAATCGACATTTTATTGAACCAAGAAACCCAGGAATATGGGTTTACAAGGACATTGATTCTGAACTCCATTGCTAGACATCTTGGGATTTGTTGGGTTTGCACTGTGTTAGTCATATCATATGGTCTTTGAGTGCTCATCAGTATTGTGGCATTTAATACTGCAAAAACGTGCCAAAAGAAACAGAAGTCCAACATGAAACAGTGGAATCAAAGCTGCATATGTTTTCTAGTGGCTGATAAAGTGTCTTCCCCCAGCCATCTGAGAGTCTGATCTGCAGATGCTAATCTCTGGAATTTGTGATGATGTTCCTGGTCCCTAATCAGTGTTATATTTCATGTACATTGTGCTGGGACTTTCTTGGGTTGAGGAAGGGAACTATTATTCAGTGTAATATAATGTCAGTAGCAGCGCTGAGGATCCTGATATATATTTATTTAGGTTCACCCTGAGGGGCATTGGTACAATTCTAGCATTGGCTGTAGATCAACTAAATTCTCGATTCAAAGTTTTTGCTGTTTTTTTTTTCTTTTAATTCAAAATGCCCCACAGTTCAAACCCATTCTTTCAGGGAGGCTCTTGGTCATGTCAACAGGACTTTTGGTTAAGAAAGGAGAATAGACATTTGTTCTTAGGGCAAATAGTCACTACAACGAATTCTGCTAAACAAAACTGCATGCCGGGAAGTACAAAAGAGAATCATTATTAAGGAATCTCTTAAAACCAATATGGGGTCTAGCACCCCATGTTGGGACAAGATTTTTCTGTCACTAGAATAACTAAAGGAAGTCTCATTTTAACAGCGCTTGAGAGGTACTGGAGACAAGAATTTAGTCACACTTCGCTTGGATTCCTCAGGAATGTCTTTGTTTAGTTTAATACAACTGATTTTAGTTGTGATGAGGCAGAACCCATACCTGAATGGAACAAAAGCAGTCGCAACAGAAACCTGAAACAGGATTTACATTTTATGGTTTTTGACCATATGGCTCCTAGGAGGAATGAATCATGCTCCTACGAGACATGACCTAACCTCCTCTCTTCTTTGGCTGGAATTGCAGAATTTGAAAGGAATGCAGTGGATGCAGAACATAGGCTTTGCAAGTACCCTGTGTTTGGGTTTTTAAAAATTATATGAACACACACACACACACACACACACACACACACACACACACACACACACACACACAAAACCTATGTATAGCTNNNNCTATGTATAGCTTTCTTTGACCTTTGTTCTTGAACACTTTATTTCCATTGACCAGCATCCTGGTGCTGTTGCTTGATGAGAGCTACTAGTCCGACCTGTGATTTTCAAATTCCAGGGCATAAGGGAAGGGCAACATTATGAGAGCTGTGGAAATGCACAGAAAACTGCTGTGCAATTTTGCATCAGCTGTGCTGAGACATTTAAGTTCTGTAAACTGTATGTTGGTGAGATAAACACCAGGAATGTGAACCTGTGAATATTCGGGTTAAAAAGGAGTTTCTGCTGGAAGGGAAATTGGGTGAACAGATGCTCTCACTATCAAGATGATTAGTTTTAATAGTGATGTATGATGAACTGTAGCTGTCTAGTGACTTGTCTATGTAAGACATGACACATACATAAAGTGCAGCTATAATAAGGGACAGCACTGCATGAATGGAGGGATAGATTAACTGACCTAAATTATGTATATTCGTCTTACCTTGAGAGGAAAATGAACTAGATGACTTTTTGAAGTCCAAGCTGTTTCTGTGTAAGTCTATGAATTTTCATTATTTTCAGTGCTTTTTATGGGGAAGGATAGAAAAGTGCTTTAACTGCAAACTTGCCTTTTTGATTGTGCACATCATGTTACTTTGGTTGAGGAAACCTAATAATTTCACTGGAGACCAAATCTATTATCTGTTGTTCCTAGTACTTTATGAAGTTCTGAACATAAATAATGCTAATGAGTTTGTATGGGATATTATCTGCTAATAAATTCAGTAGTAGAGTGAGTATCAATTACTGAAATAACATATGCTGAAAATAACAATTTGAAAAAGGCAAGATAGACTAATGATACTGTTATCCAGTTCCATGTGATCCAAATCCAGTGTTCCTATCATGGTACATTGCTCTTGTCATACCTTGTTAAATATGGAAGATGACTGCTTGAGACTCTTGGATTATCTGTGTGACTCCCTCTGTTTCGTAAGTGTATCCTGTATGGAGCTATGTGGGATTTTCCTGCATTCTGTTTTTCAGGGTTTTTTTTCAAATCAAGAGGCTACTTCACTAGAAAGTTGTACAGTGGTGCATGAAATAAGAAGGGAAATTGTCTGGGAATTTGAAATTTGATGTTTCAAGTGTCAGTATAAAATATAATGTTACTAGATGTGGCATTGTCTTTCCAAGCAGCATGTGCTTACACTCAGCACTGTCCCATTCATATCTAAAAGAGGGCATGTTCACTACACCAAAAGAAAGAGTCTGAAGGGCTTTACAGCTAAGACATTGAATTCACTAATGAGAATTCAGCCTTGCATGTTACAAGTAAAATTGCCTGTAGTTTTGCTGGTTGGGGTAAAAATTTCTAAGGGAGCTGAGTCTGTATGATCCAAGGGCATAAGCCAATCACTGACTGTCTAAAACTGGCAAGGGATTGCCCGCAGTGGGAGGATAGTTCTGCCAAGCTGTCCACTGAAGGGCTTTTATCCTTGCTTTGGAAGCACTTAGTCCTGTTTACTCCCTGAGTTGGGATAGAAGTCTGTGTTGACCACTGATCTCATCTGCTCTGCCAGCTTCTGTGTGGGAGTCATACCTGGTAAAACAATGACACTGTGTTTTCAGAGAATGTCAGCTTATATATGTTTTGGCTGTCAGGGCTGAGAAGTACCTTGGGTGATTTATACAAGATTGGACTGAGAGGTGTAAAAATAGCCAGGGCTGGAACAGCCCTAACAAGCAGCAGTTTCTGGGTATGGAGTTGCAAGGTGCAAGCCAAAAACTCATGGCAGGGGAGTGGGAGGTCCAAGGCTCTTAGCTCCTCTGTCTTGTGTTTTCCTCTCCTGTTTCAGTACTAGTATGGGGTCTAGCAGTAAATCTGACCCTGATTAAGGGGTATTTGTCTAATCACATGCTCCTGGGAGTAGAAAAGAGACAAAATTGGAAAAGTTGGGTCTGCTTCCTAATCTCATCATAGCCTGTGGGGAAGAGTAATCAGCTTTAGGTCAAAATCAGCAGCAGAGTACTTTTCCTTCCCTGCTGGCTCAGTTCTAGTGGCTGATCATCACAAGTGCAGAGGCAGGATCACATGTGCACTCCCTTATCCTGTGCTCTTGTTTCTCATGGCCTGTGTTGCTTTGCAGCTGCTCCCTTTTGGGGGCCGCCCTTGTCCTAGGGGAAGATATCCAAAGTCCTCAGCCCCTACCCCTGTCTCTCTGCTTGGCAGAAGGCATGATCCTGCTCTAAAGCAGAAACTCTTGTCCAGAGATCGTTTTAGCTCCCACCCTTTCATGCATTGCCTATTAAACTCCCTACAACCGTGTCTGGTCTCTGTGGATTTGCATATGTATAAAACAGTGTGAATTAATATCAGATGAGGACTATATTCTTGGGACTCATGTATGGAAGAGCCTCTAAAACATAGAGTATCATGGCAAAGAATAAAACAAATATGTGCTTGCTCTACTGTTTTTTTTTTTGTTGTTTGTGGGTTTGGGGTTTGCTATGTGTTGTTGTTTCTTTGGGATTTTATTTGTTTGGTTTTGTTTTTTTACCACCATGAAAGAAAGGTACTGGTCTTACTGGATTTTTGGTCTGACACAATATTGACCATCCTCAGTAATGTTCTTAATGTTCAAAAAATACTAGATTACAAAAAAAAATAGTGTTTGGTTCAGCAGTAACAGTTTCTATCTGTGCCAATCAACACTAGAAATTCTCTTTTTTTGTTAACAGACACCTAAAATCTCAGAGGCAATTTCACTTAGTAACTGTAGGAAGTGCTTCCACTTTGAGGGGGTGGTGGGGAATACGTGGGGTCTGATTTCTCTTGTGCTGCTTTGGGCTGGGAAGAAAATTTTGCACATAAATCTTAGGTAAAGTTTTGACCACTGGAAAGAAACTCTACATGTTTACTGCTGTCCAGGATTAAATTGGTGGTTTATTTGTATATGGGAAGTTAAATACATGCACTACTGCAAGGTTTAAATTTGCTCCACTTACATGTATATATTTGTGCATATTACAGTCTCTTAATGTGTAGAATGTGTGTATAACTATACTGGAAAAATGATTATATACATTTCTACAATCATATATATACATCCTATATATGCACGTATGTGTAAAGTGATAGCTTATAATTGCCAATTATGAACAATGCTTAAAAACACATTCATCAATACAGGTATTTGACTCTTTTATCAGTCCTGCCACAGAACCTATTTCCTGGGTGGGAGGAATAATGAGGGAGAAAAAGGTGCTATTCATAGAAAATGGATCACCGAAACAAAGTTTCATGAAATGTTTTTCCTCACTTTTCATTAAACTTCTGCCATTTAAAAATATACATATTTTTTTTTCCCCAGAAAAAGGTGTATTTTTCTAAAAGTCCTTTCCAAGCTTCTTAAATGCTACTCTTTCTTATTTCACTCTTCAAAGAGCAGCAGCCACGCTATCCCTCTTTTCAACTTCAAACTGTGCTGCTCTGTTGGTCCAGCACAGCAAGAGTGCTTTGAACCTGAGGAGAGAATCTAGCTCCTTTTTTTGGAACCTTGAGAAGGACTTTTTGAGAGAGCTGTAATTAGCATTTTCTTTTCACCCAATGCATCTTTCTTGACTTGTGTAGAAGTAAACCAAACAATAATAAACATATATTTACACATGTGTGGTTCCCTTGGGTCCAGCAGAGATGCCCTTTGTTCATACTTTATGGAACTTTTTGGATCCTGTTAGCTGGACCTTTAGCCAGAGATTGTGGTATCTATGAAACTTTTCACAGGCTGCTGACTCTGTGTGGGGCAAGCGTGAATCGACTTTGGTTTCCTCTCAGGGGTGACTTTATTCTGTACAGAGTAAAAAGATTTGGTGACTGTCAAAGGAAGGAGCCACAAGTCGTATTGATCTTGCTCGCTAGACAGCCAGCCCCTTGGTGGCTTTTATTCTTGGTGGCCCACCTTGGCTGCAGCAGTGTGAACTCTGAATGCCAACAAGACACCGTGTGAATTCAAGCAAAGTTGAGCTCCACAGTTGCTTCCTGCTCTGTACTTGCACTTTGCCCCAGGTGATCTGACAGTGAGGGATCAATGGCTGTAATCTGGATACGTTCCTAGATAAGGCCTTAACAGGGGTAAGTGCTGGAGTGGGAAGCAGAGGAAGTGTGCTGCTGCTTTTCCTCTGACTATAAATAGCCAGGTCATCAGTACAAGCTTCGGCTGTCTGGCATCAGCATTTCCAACTGATTTGTGGAACACCACTGAGCACCACTAAGACCACTCTTTTTGCTCTTTTTATTCTAGATATTCACCCATGTCACGTCCATGTGAGATGTGGAACATGTTGCAGGTAAAATCAAAGACTCTCTGTTAGTTTTGTTTATTTTAAATACTTGGGTGGTTGGGGTCTCAGCCCACAGAGAAGCCCTTGAAGAATCTCAACAGGAGGAGAAACCTGGGGACCACAGCAAGTGGTTGATTTTTTTGGCTTTTTTTTTTTTTTTTT
>VWZT01001730.1:1068688-1117568 GCA_013397055.1 Pachycephala philippinensis
TTTTTTTTTTTTTTGGTGGGGAAATCACTGCTGAGGTCACATGTGTGTCCTGTAGGAGACTTAGACCCTGAACCACTGGTGCAACAGAGAGAATGAGCTGCTGCTTTGGGTGTAAGTAGGGGTGAGGAAATCAGCCAGTCTGAATGGGGCAAGGGTGTGCCATGTTATTGCAGTGCCCCTGTGCCATCTGAAAATACTCGTGGGAAAGAAAGGTTCTTAAAAATGACCTCACTAAGGGAATCTCTATAAATACAAATACCTTAAGAAACAGAGAACTGTAAATTAAGCAGCCTCTTAATTTTCCTTGAAACTGTATCTTTTTATCTGTCCTTCTCCCAGCAATTAAATGTTTCCTGGCCTATAAACCTTCGTGTTTACAGCACACTTTTTAGGCAGTAACTTGTCCATAAGAGAAAACCCTTCAAGTGTGAAGGATTTGTTAATGGAAATTGGTTCAATAAAGCTTCCCTTTCCACCCTTGTCCCCCTCCCCACCAGCACATGCATAGACTAAGCAGAGGCTTGCTGCCTCTCTGTAGTAATGTGAATTTTGAGTTGTTGATAAATACAAGCAGGTTAACAACTAACATCAAAGGTTTACCAGATTAAAGTCAAAGGAAGATGGGATTTTCGAGGGCTTGAGTAAACAAAAAGGTTGAGATTCTCAATTATCTCTCTAATACAAGACTCAATAGGCTTAAACGAACAGAGGAACAAACATGCCCGTTCTGCTGACCGCCACACTCCTGGCTTGCTTACTGTAAGTCAGTTAAAGGCTGCATAAGGAATGGAAGATAAGGCAAATAGGTTTGCCTGGAGAGTGAGAGATCATTAAGAAAAGGTGAATGTTGTGTTTGATGTAGTAAGAGGTGGAGGAAAAACTAACTATAGCTTAATGGGCACAGCAGATTCTGAGACATATGTGGCAATTATTAGTCATACTATTTGAATCCGAAAGGGCATTTGTTCAAAGACTGCTTAGAGAGGCTCAGGCTGGAAAGAGGAAGCTATTAAATCAGCTCTGCTCCTCTGAGTATGTGGTGGGTTTTTTTCCCCCTCCCCTGAAAGTCTTAGGATATGTCTTGAGAAGAGGATGATGAAATTTCACAAGTGTTGCAAGAAGGATAAGATTTGTACATATTATTATTGCAGATTTTTAGTTCTCTAAAAAAGCCAAATTTACCTGCTGTGAATATGGTTAGATTGACAATAGGACACATGTACCACCTGCTTCTATGAGATTAAGATAGTTTAAACAAAGCCACACAGAATGTGTCATAGATATTTATGAAGTGCAGAATTTCTAATCTTCTATCCACTGTTGTGCTGTCTCTGAGTAATACAAAGAAGAACCATATGAAATTAGAGATGAAGTAAAAAAAAAAGCCCAAGCACTGAATTTAACCCATCATCACATATTGCTCATACTTGAGTTTAAAACACAAAGGAGGAAAACTGTAATTGCATTTGCAATTATACATGAGGTGTAAAAGGTATAGGTACCTTTAAAAAAAATCCCATCTCCTCCACTTTGAGTTCTGAATATTTTATCTATTTTCTGTGACTGAGAGGGTAACTAGGAATTATTTTTATTATGAATCCTTCAGACTTCTTTTGTTAAGAATACCCAAGGACATCTTTTATTTCTGTGTCAATAGAATAGTGGATGTTGGCTGCTAGCTTAGTGTGCATACTCATACAAATTTTAAAAAAGTATTTAAAGCCACATACCATTCAAGATATGATGTTCTATTGATACAGAATAGTTACAGGTGAACAAGTGTAAGCAGCTAACGTGGACTGTGCTATCACAGACCACAAAGTAGTTATTGTGCTGTCTTGATTGTATGCAAGGTCAGTGGAATTCAGTGTAAGTTGGATGTGGAATTATGTAAGTACTTAGGTATAAATCAATTGCCAAGAAGCAAAAATCTTAAGTTTTTCCACTTCTAAGTGTCTCACATGTTACTAAGGTATTTCTTTTACCTGCTAATAGTTGTACTCAGTTTGATCTACAACATTGCATTTCTTCCTTCTGGTCCCCTACCCTCTGCCTTAAAATTTTAGAGATTTTTTTTTCTGGTCATCATATTGCTGCCTGTTTTCCCAGTTTGTTGAACATAATGAGGGATCTCATATCACTGTAATGGAAATGTTTTGATCTGGTCAGTGACTTGACATTATGTATTAGTTTTTGTTACAGTCTTATCACTCCTATTTTTACTTAATTTTATCTTCTTTCATTGCTTCTAGTTGTTCTGAAAAGGCTGTTTTGAGGAATACAATCTTCTAAAAAATTATCACTTGGTTATAGAGGAAAAATGGAATTTTTTTTTTTTTTNAGGGTAGAATATTCCAAGTAATAAATATTTAAAGTGGCAGCCTGGTACCATTTAAGTGTATGGGTTTGCAACCTGGAATTTCTTCCAGATTTTATATTCATTTTGTCCAAGTGATGTAAACAGGGTTCCATAATTATGTCCATTTGAGAGCACAAAACCTCAGAGACAGATGTACACTGTGCAAAATGGAGCATGCAGCTGAATGTAACGAAGCATACTGTCTTCTGAGATATTGCATAGAGGGCTAGATTTTAGCCAGCTTATACTGTGTGCTGCCATCCTGCATATGATTATGAAATCAACTTTTCCATAGCTTTATTTTTATTTCTAAGGTAATATAATTTTTTAATTGTTTATTATCTTCACAGATTCTGTAACAGCAGTTTACTATGAGCCATGTTACATAGGTCTCTGGCTGGTTTTTGAATTTTGGAGGTAATAAAACATTTTATTTTGCTTGATTCCGTATTTTACGTCTTAAGAAAGTATGTGATTCCACAACTCATTGATCGCATAACAGACTGCAGTGTTATTTCTAGTTGGGATGTTGAAATGCTCAATCTTTCACCTGGAGGGCAGCTGTAGGGTTCATGAGAGTTGCAGGAATGTGTTGTGTACTTCTCCCAGGAAGTTAGGGGATGTTATTGAACACGACGTCTTCTTGTCTTTTATCTTTTGCTAATTTTGCACTGCCCATTAGCAAAGCTTTGTATCAACAAAGGTAAAATGTGAGGTGTTGTCTGCTTTGTCTGCAGTCCAACAACACAGTTTGCTTTAGCAGGCTGTTCTCACCCCTTTGCCATTATATCATTGTTGCTATGGTGAATTAGGAAAATGCTGGCTATTAACTTGATGTTGAATGAGACGTTCTCATCTCAATGAGTGGGGATTTACCCACATAACTCTCCATAATGTGGAGGTATAGACTCTTGTTTCCCAAACAGAAAGCTCTGTAGTTTGCAGCACCCTTTGAAACAGCTGTTGAGAGATCCTGTGTCACTGTCATGCCAACCAAATGGAAGATTTTTTACTTAATGAGAAGAAATAATTCAGACCTGCCTCTTTCACCTAGAAAAGGAGTGAAAAATAGCTCTCTCTGTATTTTCATGTTCATTAGGGTTCCATGCAATTACTAATAGAAATGAACTAAAATTACAAATTAGGCAGGTAAACTGGCTGCAATTTGGTGTCCATATGAGCTTACTCCTTTAGGACTGCTATTACCAAATCAGTAAAATAAAGCTAAAACCCCCACTAGCCTTTTTTGACACTTCTCATGTACCATTCTGGAAAGTGCTAAGAGTTTCGTGTCGGTTATGTGCTAATGATGGCAGCGTGCAAGCAGTGGGCAAATGGGAAGACTCTCACAATTTATGGAGAAAAAGCAAACCTTCCACATGTTCCGCTCCATTATGTGGAAGAGCAACTCCATTATTTCTGTGGCTCTATCCTTCACCTACTGCTGGTCACAGGACTCAGGGTATGTAGAGGAGAAGACAACCAGATAGGTGGAGGAGGATGAATGCTGTGCCGCTTTCTGAGAGAAGGAAATAGTGAAGGGGTGAAGTGGTCCAGTATTATATTTTCAGTGAAGCCGTGCCTACAAGGGGCAAAATATGACTGGACTGTAGAGCCCAGCTGTAATAAAAATGGGGTTTGTGACTCTCTTGGGAACCTAGGCTAAGCAGAAAAGACAGATTTTTGTCCATGAAATTTTTGAAGTTTGGGCAGTGTGGTGGTGGAAGCTACATTCGGTAGCTCTGTCTCAGAGCCTAGACAGGGTCCTCCACTACATTCCTGAGAGGACATCTCCATGGGGGGACCATCACAGGAATCTTGTCATTTTGCAAGAGAAGAAATGACTTACCCTGAAAGCAAGAAATATTTCATCTGTTGCAGTGGTTATAATGCCTGTTACCAACCGCACACTTCAGCTGAGAGCAGTGATAAACTGTGTTTAATAATAACGACCCGTAACATTTGCGAGGAAGCCACCAAGAAACAATGTGAAAACATAAAAGAAGATGGTGTCTGTTTCTGCACAAGTCAAGTGTGTAAACGGTGAGTCTTAATTAGCTCTGGCAACATGACTGTTGCACAAGTTAACAGGAGGTGTAAGGAGCATCTGCTTGCCTTGTTCTAGCTGACACAATGGATATCTTACATTGCAAAAGAGACGGTGCAGATGCTTTAAGTTACAGAGCAGAGTCTGCCACTCAGACAGATGTCACCCTTCAGGAAAAGAGAAACTTCAGACATGGCTTTTCTTATAATTGAAAAGCATTGTCAGTTTGGCAGCTCCTTGTATGTTTAAATGACAGATATTCATACTAGTTGAAAATGAACCCTGCTCAGCAGACATTGGCGATGTTTTGTTATTTCTCTCTTTCTCATTTCTAAAAGGCTACTAGATCATTTCTGTTCATTAGACTTGATAGGAATTAGGCATGGAAAATCAATTCCCTCAGCCTCTTTTCATCTTGAAGCTGTCCCAGGTATTCTCTCTTGGAACTCCTTAGTAACATCAGCTGTGGTATGTGAAAGCAGTACTGAAAACTGAAAGCAAAAAAAGCAAATTTTATCCTAGAAATGCCAGCATTGTCTTTTGCCCATTTCTCTTGCTAACATCCTATTCTTTCTGGTTGTGCCTATCCAGCGTGTGGGAGCAATCACAGTTATCTAGGCAAAATGAATGCTGGAGCAGCCTTGAAATACTTTCCCCCACTCTATCTCCACATTTACTTACCTATCACATCATCAGGTAGATTTTACCATAATGCATGGCTTTTTGAATAATGCTTTAGTGCTCTGGTCTGCTCAATAAGGAATCAGTGCACAGCATTATCTTTCTAATATGTGTGATTCAGAAATACACTCTCATACCAGTGTAAGAATTTGTTTCAGTTTTGAGTCCCATGCTATCTCAAGAGACAGTCCTGCAGCATAGCTGTCTGATGAATGATGCTGTGTGGAAAAAGCAAAGTGAGACAAAGCGTTTTTTGTCATATGAAGTTGAATTATTGTGAGTTTCAATTAACAGCATTTTTTTTTCTGTCCTGGAATGTGTAGATCTGAAATTCATGAAGATGAATTTGAATCTTTACAGCATTTGAAAAGCTGAATTGTTTCACCTGCTGTCCAAACATTCAGGATAGAAAAACCCCCTGATTTTCTGTCTATGTTGTTACTCATCAGCAAACAGTATAACAAAGGGATGAGGTGGGGCTCAATTGCTTCGAGATCATTTTGTAAATTTAGTAAAAAGCATTACGAAGTTAATCTTCTGGTTTAACTAGTGCAATTTAATTACATCAATGATATTAAAGGCCTTTACTGCGAACCCCAAAGACTCTAAAGCCAGATCACTGTCTTCTTGCAAGCCTGTGTGTGTCCAGAAGATACCGAGCTTGCAAATATTGATGATGTTATCCTAATAAAGCAGTTACTATGGTGCCTTTTTTTTTAGGGCTCCTCCTTCTTGGATTCTAGAGAAAGATGGCATTTTCACCTCACTATTTAGCAAGTCTTGATTTTTACAGGATGTTGTACCTACATTTTACTCCAACAGATTGCATGAAATACAAAGAAATTGCAGATAGAAAAATGTGCTTTATTTTCGTTTTAAGAAAGTAGTTCCAGTGAAAAATGTGTGCACTGTGGAAAGGTAGTTTTAGAAGCTAGGCAGTTTTTATCTCTAGTACCTTGCTGCACTAAAGGTGTCGTGCTGCTGGTTAAAGGTGTAGCTGCATTATTATCAGTAAATGGAAAGCTGGAGCTGACCATGGGTAAATGCAGCTGGAGTCCAAGGACAGCAAGCCCTGAAAGAAGATGGGTTAAGAACATCAAGCTTGTAGAGAAGGCATTAGGTTTGCTTTTCATGTGGTTCTTTCTAGAAAACCGTTTTTGTAATAAAATTGGCATCAGAAAAGGAGTTTTTCCATCTCTGAGTGTTTTGCTGAGAACAGGATGAGGAAGGAAATATTGCTACAAGTTAGGGCAATGTGAATGTGTATTGCCAACCTTGAGCTTCAAAAAGCACAAGCCAAGCATCACAAAATCCTGATACTAGTTCAAATATTTTCAGCTTTTTAAAAAATTCACGCATGTTCTCTTAACACTTACTTTCTACTTAGAGTTTTCCCTTGACTGTGGGATCTGAGACTTTAGGAGAGATACCAAGATAAAAAACAAATATTCTTGTGGGAAATGATAGAGTTGTCTGTAATCAAAGAGCAATGACTGTAGTTTAAAAAAGTTAAGTTGGTTTTCCTTTACTTGGTTTTAATGGTACTGTTAGGTCAAAAGCAAAAATAAGGGTAGGTTCCATTGCAGAATGCTTTTAATTCTGAAAAGTACCTAAAAAAATCTCAAAACTCTGTAGTATTACAAGGCAAAATGTAGAAAGAGAAAGGATTAGGACTAGAAATCCTATTTCCAGCCTCTGGAAAAAAAAAAAGTGCATTAGTCTGGAAAGAAAGCCTGAGATAACACAGTTTTGATTTTTGACATTTAGAAATCACAGACTCTACTTGGCACCAGTCCTCGATTTCCACCTGCAGAACTCAATCAAAGGACTCTGCAAAGCACAGTAACTGTTTAATTTCTAAGTCTTATTGAACAATGTTGAGATTGCTTTAAACTCCAAGCTTTGGAAACAGTTGTGACGGCGAAAATGACAAAAAAAACCAAAAAACAACAACCAAAAAAAACCAACCAAAAAAAAAAAAGTTCCTAGTATATGAAGTATATATCCTGCTGCCTATTTTTAAATTTTCAGTCTTGCAGGAGTTTCTGCTAAAGCCAAGGCAGATTATTTGGAAAAACATTGGCTAAAGATACTGGTTTTTGTGTATGTTTGTTTGTTTTAACTAATTTGGTGTCATCATAATTTCCTCGTAGTAAATAATTGTTTTTAAAAATAAGCCCAGTTTTCTGAGATACAGTGGCAAGAAAAGCATTTCCTAGATAAAAATCCTTGCAGCCTAAATACTAGTATTCAGGCATTCCCAGGTGGAATATAAACTTTCACTGGGGAACTTGTGTGCTATTGTTGTTTATCATACACATTATCTCTATTTATGAAATATGTAAAGGAATTCTAGGGGATTCTTCACCTATAATAACTTTTAGATGTGTGACAGGATGTAACCTTTAGACTTACACAACTTTTTGAAAATTCTAATACTGTCAGGCCAGCAGGGGAGAGGCTAAAATCCTCTTCCTGGAAAGGTTCATGAGAGTTTTACTTTTGGCTGTAGAAAAATCAAGATTTTTCTCAAGAATTTCTGAAAAATCTCAATATCAGTTCTGCATCCACCCACCCTCAATTAGTTCATGACTGTTAAAAATGTATCATAGAATCATTAAGTTTGGAAAGGCTTCCAAGGTCATCTAGTCTAACATTTGACCAAATACCATCTTGTCAAGGAAACCATAGAACTAAGCGCAATTTCCTGCTGTTTCTTGAATATTTCTAGGGATGATGACTCCACCACTTTCCTGGGCATCCTGTTCCAATGCTTAACCAGCCTTTCAGAAATTCTTCCTGATGTTCTACCTGAACCTGCCCTTTTCCTCATCCTTGGTGACACTGTTCCCCCCATGTCTAATAAAGGATGGAGGTTTTCTTTGGGTCTCCTTTTGTTTTTAATGTATTTATAAAAACATTTTTTTATTATCTTTCACAGCAGTGGCCAGATTGAGTTCTAGCTGAGCTTTCATCTTTCTAATTTCATCTCTACACGACCTAATGACATCCTTGTAGTCTTCCAGAGCTGCCTGTCCTTTCCAAAGGTCATAAACTCTCTTTTTCCCCGAGTTCCACTGAAAGCTCCCTGTTCAGCCAGGCCAATATTCTTCCCTGCAGGCTTCTCTTTTGGCACACTGGCAGGCCTGTTCCCTGCAGCTTTAAGATTTCCCTCATAATGTATCTCCTTCCTCGCCTGTCCCTTCTGAACCACTCCAGCCGTGGGAGTCATCCCACCACATTTCCATGATGGGGATGATATCATACCTTTCCTACTGCACCTTGGCTTCCAGCTCCTCCTGTTTGTTACCCATGCTGTGCACATTGGTATAGAATTTTGTCATTTGCCTTTTTTCTGATTTTTGCAGAGAAATAATTTGTAGCTCAAAATATGGAGTGTATGAAAGGTAGGTTTAGCACAGTCATGTGGATTATGTGACTAGTTGCAAGTTACCCCGCAGAATGAAATTTCACTGGTGACTCCTAATGAGCTCAGAGGGAGAAGGATGAGGCCCATATTTTTCAGAACCTAATGATGCTATTAAACTTGCCTTACAAAGGTAGCTGGACAATTTACATCTGGTTTTATGGCCTGTAGATAGGTACTGTTATTTTGTAGGTCTGTATCGTCTTATTATCCTGTATGGCCTATAGACAGGTATAATACCCATTATTATGACCTTCAACAGCAGCCTGGGCTGCAGGGACCATACAGTAATATAGAGTTTAATATCTTAAGAGGCAGAGAAAGGTAAGTATCAGAATAAAAACCCAGAACTTTATAAGAACAGATTTCATCCTGGCTCATGAGCTGTTAGGAAGGATCCCACAAGTATCTGCTTTGGAGGCCAAAGGATTTTGGAAGTGTTGGAAGACTTTGAAGCAGCCTTGAAGATACGTTGAGAAAACAAGGGAGGATTCTATAGGCATGGCAGTAGCAAGCAGAAATACAAGGAAGATGCAAGCTCTCTGTTTTGGCGAGGTAGGTCAAGAAAAGGCTCACATGCCTGATGTCTTGTTTGCTTTGGTCTTAAGAGCTAAATTTAGCTGCAAGTTCCTTTGACAGGAAGCAGTGGCAAAACAAATGGCAAGCCACCAACAGTAGAGTAGGGTCAAGTTACAAACCTGTTGTAAAAACTGGACACATACAAGCTGGTAATATGTGACAGAAAAAGTGACTGGAAAAAGCCAGAACAGATTTACCAAGGTTAACCTGTGCTCCGTTGCCTTGTATTATGAAACAACTTAGTCAATTAAGGATGGGAGTATTTTGAACAGCATCTACCATAATTTTAGCTAGTCATTTGTCATGGTCTCCCACAACACCTTTGTTGACAGCTTGGTAAGGCATAACATACTTCAGATAAGTGCCACAAGTTGTGTGGAGAATTGGCTAGGCTGCTGACCTCAAAGCTGTTGTTGGCTAATGGCTCAAAGTCAGATTTGGAACTCGCCATGTGTGGAGTTCCTCAGGGATGGACACTGGGTTTGATACTGTTCAATATCTTTATAAACAATTGGTGTGAAAGGCTTGAATGCACTTGTGCTAGGCTTGCTGGTGATGCAAGACTGGGAAGAGAATTAGAACATGAGAAGGAAAAGCTGCCATACTGAGGCACTGACAGGCTGAAATCTGGCTCAACAAGGTTTTAAAAGAGATGAATGTGAAGTCCTGGACATGCTCTGGGATAATCCCAAACAGCAATACAGATGAGGGTCTGGCTGATTGGAGTGTAGTGCAGCTGAGAAAGACCTGTGAGTCTCAGTACAGAGCACGCTGGACATGACCCAGCAGTGCAGCTTTGCAGCAGTGAAAGCAAGCAGTCTGTTGGGCTGCAGTACAACTGGGAGATCAGAGGGATGTGATTCTTTCGTGCTACTTGGTGCTTGATATGCCACAGCTGGAATACTGTCCAGTTTTGATTCTTCAGTTCAGGAGAGATTGAAAAATCAAAGAGGGTTTGGTGAATGTGTCACCAAGATGATTAGACCATTAGAGAGATTGATGTATAAAGGACGTATGAAAAAATTTGGTTTATTCAGCCTAAGGGAGTGAAGGCTTTGTCTGGCATGAATCAGTTTTCCAATCTCTAAAAGGTAGTTATAGACAAAATGGAAGAACCCTCTCATGACTATGCAGTGATAAGACAAAGGCAACAGTCATGAACAGTGTCAGGGCACCTCCATCTGATTACAGCGAGACAGAGAACCATGAGAACCCATGTGCTGACAGAGAAATGGTAGGATCCTCTTCACTGGAAATAGTAGACCCCGATTCACAGGTACCTGCATAACCTGATACAAGGCCCTGATTGCAACAGACGGTTGAATCAGATGAATTTAAACTCCATATGAGAAGTTTCAACATCACTCAAACCAGATGAATTGTGCACACACATATACACAGGCAAAAGCTGAATTTACTCTTAAGACTTTGGGATTACAGTCAAAGTAAATGCATAATGTGGGTGTATTATTGTGCAAGCTATGCAGGACTGATATTAAGGCTTCTGAAAAGCTGGCTCAGGTCATTTATAGGCTGGGCTGGTAAAGTTATCTGCTTCATAACAGCCAGTTTAACAGCTACTATTTTCTTACTGTTTTTTTTTATCATTAATGATACTTGGAACTGTAATAAGAAGTAATAAAGAATCACTCATATCCAGCATTCTACAGGAAATTGAAGACTGTGGGATTTGATCTTGTTGGATTCCCTTCATGTCATTGTCTGAAAGACCCATGTTGTCATTATGGGAAGAGAAGACACTGGTGAGAGATAAAATCCATGGTGTTGATACTTACTAATGAAATAGGTTTAGAGATCCAGTATAGAAAAGACCTTGAGGGACATGAAAGTTGCCTTGTCCTAAGGAGATAGGTGGATCAGTGACTGTCAGAGATGGCTAAATGTGTGGTTCCTTTTTTCTGACATTATGACAGGCACAATTTATTATAGTGACTTTATCTTGTACTTTGGGCACTCAGAAGCAGTGAAAATAAACCTTATTGCATAGCTGGTTTTGAATAGGAAGGAAACATTTTATTTTGAGTAGTTTGTAGTACTGCATAATCTGTGATGAAAGCAAATGTGGGTGGAAATTGTTTCACTTAGTCTAATATTTCAGTAGCTGTGTCACTGGAGTGTGGTGGTGGGGTTTTTTTGTGGTTTTTTTTTTTTTTCTTAAGCCTATTGTTGAAACATTTATCTCTGCTCAAGTGTGCTGAGCATATATCTTTGAATATGGTATCAATATGTCCTGACCCAGATGAAAGCTTCTTAAGTCAGTTTTTGCTCAATCCTGTTTTTGCACATTAGCTGTGAACAGGATTATTCTTTAGTCTGCCATTCATGCTGTTCAGAGAAAAAAAAAAAAAAAAGAAAAAAAGGAGAGGGGAGAGAACAGATTCTGAATTTTTCTGTCTGACAAGGGGCCAGCAGGATGGTGACCCAAACTTCCCACAACATTAAAAACTACGACTGCTTCTAATATATATTACAGAACAGCCAACTGACATATTAGAAAATAGCAAAAATATATTTTGGATATTTTTTCCACCTTGAATGAGAATTGAAATACTCATTAGGGTGTAATTGCAGCATTATGTTTGAAGACATCTTCTAGAGGAACACTGGCACAGAAGTGTCTTGCCTTCTGGGGCTGAAAGGACTTTGCTAACTCTGCTTGTGATTACCTAGGCTGCTCCAGTAAGGGAGAATTCAGTGCTGTTGTGTAGCAGTGGATCAATAACTCTGGAAAGCAGAGACAGACTTCTGTTTATCCCTGGGATGTATTTAATGCTGGCCCTGGCAGGCTAGATTTCCCCGTGATGTGTCAGTTTGCCTTGGTGGTCATTCTGAGATTTGCTTCCTGAAGGGTGAAGGCAGAGCTTAGTCATCTCTAATTTTGGTCGGTGTGTGGGGACCAGGACCTGCAGTGAGTGAGAACTAGAGCCAGTTGAAGCAACGGCTTTTGTGTTGGTGTAATAATAATTGAATGTTCAGAACTGCTCTACGTCTCAGGCTCTGAGGTAGGATGAGAGATGAACTTTTGGGGACACACCATATCTGTTGTACCTGCTTCAACTTGCTATATAGTCAGCATAAGGCAAAAGTCTGTGGCTTAGCCTCTCTTTCCTTTTTAGTGGTTGCAGCTCATTCCCTGTCATGGAAAGACTTTCAGACAGGCTCAAAGTCAGGGCTCCACCCAAAGGCCACCATTAGGCCACTGAAGTGACATCATTCCAGCCTGGTACAAAGCCACCCTCTCCTGCCTTGCAATGTTGTCAAACGCATTTCCACTCTGGAACCAGACTTTGTCAGTTTCTACTCAGACCTTCAAAACATGGTTTTACTTATCTGTCTCCTCTTTCCGTTTATCCAGGCTGAGGACCTGTAGTTATTCAAGCTGTACTGTTTGGTTTAGCAATTAAATGCAAATGATGGGTTCCCATTTCCTCCTTATGGCTTTGTCATTCACTGTACCAGTAAAGCTGTCTGAAGTATTTCACTGAGCCCTGCTTTGTCTTCAAATGGACAGAAGTCCAGGACATAGCAGAAAGAAGTAAAGTTCCTAGCCATGAGACTCTGTTTATCAAGTATATTTGGCACTGATAAAATTTAACTTGTGGCAAAAAGAACACTGAATTTTCTTCAGCAGACAGCGAAGTTTCCTCATCTCATTTTTCTCACTGCAGAGAGTTTGTTTTATTTCTCCTTTGTCTCCAGCACTGATCTCTTTCATCCTGATATGCAGGATGAAAGTATGCATCCTGATTTGTTCTGCTGAAGTAGCAGGGGATTTCAGCATCCTGACTCTGAAATGTATTATGCCTGACTTCTGTTTGGATGTGCGGAAAAGGACATTGCACAAGGGGCCTCTTCCCACCAGAATACTCCACAAGGGGCTTGGTGTAATTGCAGCTCTTGCGTTTCCCTGAGAACAAAGGCTTTTAGCTTCTTCCCCGAATATCCTGTGGAAAGATAAATTTAAGGCAAATGTTCTCACTGCACCAACTAAAGGAATTGTTTAGCTGTGGAAAGAGCCTTGAACAGCTCTCCTGAAGATACAGGTCTCTTCCTATTCTACCCCTATTCTGTGTGATTTTGCCTTTGAATTTCTCAGTGGACTGCGGCAATTCTTCATTATTCCATCTGAGACCAGAATTCCATGGGCTGAATTAATGTCAAGCATAGGTAATTCTTGTTCTGGATGAAGCGATGCACTTTCTTTGTAAGAGGGAAGCAGCAATACGTTTATCAATAAACAGAGATTTAACAAGGCTTGATAGCAAATGTGACAGTGGTTAGCAAAATTCATTGACAAGGTGCATTTGATTATTTACTGCATAGAGGACAAGGTCAGACAAAAGTACCAGGGAGACCCTCTGACTGAGTCCTAAGGTTCAGAAAGGACCCCTTGCATTGTAAACTCCTTCTCAGAGGGGAGTTTATGTGTATCTGGATCCAGGCTTAGTCCCAGACTTGGTCAGTGCTTTGTGTCTAAATGTGCACAATCAATCCTTTGTATTAGTTAGCTAAGATTTCCAAGTTTAGCATGCTACTAATCACTGAGAATCTGCTGCAGCAAGGAATCTCTCAGCCTCAAGGAGTAACCTTGAGAGGCATCTGTACTCAAGGGTGGATCTTTCTGTGCAGGAGAGCTCAACAGGTCCTGGACTGTCCACTGTTATGGAGTCACAGAGTTACAGACATATTTTCAGACTGACTACAGAGATTAGTTTCTTCCAAACTTGGCTTGAGTCAGACTTTGACCAGCATTAGGGTTTGGGAAGGAGAGTGTGTGTGTGGGGTGGCTGCTGCTCAGAATAGACCTTGGCTATTGTGTTAGCCTGCCTCCCCTGAATCCACTCTGAGTCAGATGCAGCCATCACAGCCAGACACATTCGTTGCCATCACTACTGGTGGGAATGGGTTGAGCAGAGTTATGGGAAATAAAGGTCAGGATGGGCAGTGGGGTGGAGCACACCATCACAATTCTGAATGGTTCTGACAGTATATGAAGTACTAAAAAAAAAATGATTCAGCTTGGCGTGTCTTCAAAATTGTGATGTCCTACATTATGTTACAATAACATCAGTCTCTTATCCTCATTTATTTTGCAGCATGCAAAATGCATTTGTCCTAAAAGAATTCCATTTTCTTTAATCTGAAAATATAGAACTAGAACTTGGCCTAAATCTTGAAAATTTTCAGACTTTTAAATTGGAAATCCCCACCTCAAACAAAATTATGAGACCTTATATCTTCATTGAATCTTTTTCCCATGAAAAAACTTGTTGAAAGATTTATAGACTGTTCTAGAAATGGCATTTCCAAATAAATGATTCTAGAAATCTACGTTATTCCAGTAAGAATAGAATATTCTCTATTAAATCAGCAGAAAAAAAAGTAGTTTTGCACCAAAGGAATATGAATGACTTGAATATAATACAGAATAGTTAATAAATAGTATCTTCCAGGGAACTAAAATCCCCCACATCCTGATACTTAAATTTTCTTTTATTCATATAACCAATTCTAATAATTCACAGACAAAATTTCAAATCATTGCATGAACACTTACTTGGAGTCTTTCAGCCAAATTCCCTCCCAGCAATTTGGAAGCTTTTCATAACGGGTAAGAAGAATCTTCTTCAGCAGCATCAGATCTACTAAAAAAGGTAGAAAGAACCTTGTCTTTTGCTTTCAGCAAGAGAGTTATATGGTGGGGAATCAGACTGCAGAGGTGAGCTGGAAAGTTACGCAAAAGATCACGCACCGAGATCCTAACTCAATATAAATAATGTAATTTGAGGCTGATTTTGGAAAATGCTGAGCATCTGCAGAGCTGTTGAATTTCAGCTGGCATTTTGCTCCTTGCTTTTGAAAACTGCAGAAAGCCTGCTAGGTCATGCAAATAGAAAGCAAGGCACCTAAGATCAATTTGTAAGGTCATGATTTCAGGAGTACACACTGGTAGATGTGGGTATCCAGATCCTTTTTTTATGTCAATAATCAATAAATAAGCCTATGTTTTGCATAATGTGACACAATGCTGGAGCATTAGCTCTACAGGTGAAAAGGGAAAGCAAAATGGAAAAATACTAAGTGAGACTTTCCTTCGAGTATGCCACTGTTTCTCCAGCTAAAAGAAACCTAAACCAAACCAAAAGCAAAAAAAGCAAACCAACCCCACAAACAGATAAATAAATAACCCAACCAAAACTCCAGAGCTGTTTCATGTCATTTATGTCACAGGCATCACAACTCAGTATTAAGTGGTGCTATGTTGTCTGACATCCTTCTTGTATTATCACGTTCTTCAATAGTGTAAACCATCAACTAGATTTTTAATTTTCTTTTTTTTCCAAATGTATCAAATTATTTCTGCTTTGGCTCAGAGTGAAATAGTGCAGTTAATCATAAAGGACAAAAAAGCTTTAACAAAAAATGTTTGGGAAATTGCAAAATGATAGAAAATATGTAAGTTCTGAGGAAATATGAGAACCTGTCAGAACACACACAGTTTTCACTCTTTATATTCCTGTAATGACATTTTTTATATCTGTCCCTTAAAGAAAGTATATAGCTGTTTCATAACATTCAAATACAAGGAAGGGTAAGGGATGAAATCCAAATCTTACCTCTGAAATTCCTTGCTTTTCTGCATTTATGCTGGGCTTTTAACTTTATTATGAAGTCATTACAGTTTATCATGCCAATAGGTGTATAGGGAGCATTAACCACAGACCACTGACAGAATAAACCATGCATTCACAGTAAGGATCACGCTAAACATTCTATGAAAAATTGAGCATATGCATGAAGTGCTTCTTTCTTCAAACAACAATTCCTGCTTCCTCAGCCTTCTATACCCAAGGGCACTTATACACACTAGGCTGAATACATTCAAACTACCTTATAACCATGCTGGAAAGAGAGAACCATATAAAGCAGTTACAAACAGCTGGTTCCAACGTGTTTCTCTCTCGGCTTATTTTGACAGATGAGAGTGATCAAAATAGGATTAAAGTAGAGAAAGGATATATCTAGATAAGCAAGTGAATCTGCAGAGCAAAACCCTGTGGCCACCCTCTGTTTGTGGGGAAGTTCCTTCATGCCAGCTCTGAAATATGTCTTCTGGCTTAATTTCATTCTGAAGCGGATAGAGATCATCGGTTCTGAGACTGTCATCTACAGTGAGGCAAAGACAGAAGGATTGAGAGCTTGGCTTCAAAAGTACACCCTGAGCCACACACAATCACTGGTGCAGACTTACCTGAACTGCAGGTTTTTGGATTGAAAAGATCCAAAGACCAGCATTCAAAGCAGTAATCCAGTGTAATAACTTGCTTTAAAAATTAAGACTCCTTAGAATGACGTTGACAAAAGCTAAGATTGACATGACTATGACATGGCCTTCTGGGATGGATTTGCAAGACAGATGAGTTAGGTTAAAGCAGCTGATGTGATTTGTATCTGGTAAATGCTTGACATGGCTTTGATACAGTGTGCTGGTACATTCCATGGCGTGGTTAGAGTCTTGTCCAGTGATAAGTGATTTTCCAGGAAATTGCCGTACGTTTAGCACAGTATTATTATGGTGTCTTGCAAAATGAAATGGAAGAAATTGCCATACATTCAGTACGAAGTTATTGTGGCATCTTGCAAAATGTAAGGGAAATGAACCTAAATAACTGGTCTATAAAACTACTTCTGAAACACTCAGCTTTTTACAGAGACTGAAATGTTTTCTACAGAATGATTGGAACTTCCATATTGTGTAGGGCAATCTGTATGTCTGCTACAGTGTTTTTAACATGTACTTTGGAAGAGTAGCTACTATAATAGTAAAATATATTTTCTTTTCCTTTTTATTTTTTTTTGTCTTAGCTGTTGTACCTTCCTATTAAGTCATACTTATGCTTGGACTGTGATGATTTATATTTTTCCTGTTGCTCTTGGAACTAGAGCCTCAGCTGTGTAACATGATGGCAACCTATTGAAATACCTTCTACTGAAACATAGTAATTATCTTGCTTTTAAACTCACTTTTTACTTTGCTTGCTCTCTTGAAGAATTGAGGAATTATAGGATAATTCAGGTTGAGAGGGTGCTCTGGATGTCCAACCTCCTATTATATTAGTAGTAATTTTTATAGTGTTGTTTAAAAACAAAGATGGAAGTGTGATACTTTTTCTTGAAAGCTAACTAGCTGTATCACAGTGTTTCAGAGAAGTTCTGTGAAGTACTATCTTCTCTCTTCTGAAGAAATCTGTGCATTTCCAGTGTTGGATTTTAAGAAAATCAATCTGCTTACCTTATCAAGATAAGGTTAGCAGGTGACCTCGTCATGATCTCAAAACATCTACGTGGAGAAAACCACAGTTCTTTAATGTTGGCAGAAAATAGTGTAACAAGATCAAGTGTCCAGAAGCTGAAATGAGATAAATTCAGATTTTAAAAAGGCAAATTTTAATCATTTATGTATTTAATCATTATAGCAACTTAGTAAAGGATACTTTGAATGATATATCAAGTGAAGTATTTAAATAAAATATTGATGTCTTTTGAAAACTATGTACTCTAATTCAGAAGTTATGGGCTGATGTACAGATTTCTGCACTAAAAATCAATGGTCGGTGCTAGGAAATCAGTGTTGATAATCAAAAGTGTCTCTTATGTGCATCAGTGTTGTGAATACTCTTATTAGTGGCTTTTCTGTTTAAATTCCATATTGTTCCTGAACTTCAAGCTGGTTTTAGGATCCTGACAGTCATTATCGAACAATTGCAAACACAGCTGAAATTGTGGGTATGATAAGCAAGGATAAATGGATCACCTGAGGTATAAAAGACTCTTCGCTAGTTACTGTGAAATTTAGCAGAGTAGAAGAGCTCCAAGCTCTTTCAATGATCACAGCCATGTTTTCAGAGTTAGACCAGGTGGTTTCCTTGCAATTCTACCACTGGAACTGGCAATGTACACCTGGATTAGCAGCAGGAGGAGAAAACAGTTGTTTGACTCCACCAAGCCCATGAGACTGCATTGTCACACAGGCTGTGACAGTGCAAAAGGGCTGTTTTAAGTAGTATGGACTTGGGGAGACGTGGGCGTTCTTAGTTCTGCCTTTTGTGCCTTGGAAGTGGGCACGAAAGTGGGCAGAAAGCTGCTGAGGAGAGAGCCTCATGATGTGTCTTGGGGCACTTTGGAAATGGTGGGAGTGCTCGGGGCTCCACAAAGTCACATTTTCTGCTTTGTCAAGTAAAAGGTATCTGAGTAGTGGTGGTAATAACTCACTCAAACATCTCTGATGAAAGAATCAAAACTCTGGTAAATTCCATGAATCTGTAAATGACCCTGGGTCAGTTTTTGTGTATATGCCCATCGTGCCCTATAATGGTGCAAGCTTTGACGTGTTTAGGTGATTCATAGACTAGACCATTTTCAAAGTTCATTGGATGAAGGAGTGTGTGAGTAAGAGCACAGTCTGATGGCCACAGACAATGATGCCATGCTTACGAGTAGTAAACATAAAGGTACTTTTAAGTAAGTCATAAGTCCTCAGAAGGTTCCGATATTGACTTACCAGAGGCTTTGCCTTGCTGATATTTCCCGTCTGCTGTCAAAGCGATGGGGCTGTCTGGGAAAATGGATTCTTCAGCCTTGCACCAGTCCCCATTTCTTATCAAAACAGAAGAATCTGACTTCAGGTTATCTGCAAAAATGAAAAAATGGAAAATTCTTATTTCTTTAGGATAATAAAGATAGGATTAAATTAGAGAAAGGTTATGTCTGCATCCGCAAGTGACATGGCCTGGTAGAACTGAATCTTTAGAGTGAAATCCTTCCCATCGTTCTCAGTTTGCAGTGAGGTTCCTTTGTATTTTTGTTGGAATGCATTAGTTGTGCTTTTGAAATGCATCTCCTGACTTAATTTCTTCCAAAAGGAATTGTTTCCATTTGGTGCCATCAAATGCTTTTTAAAACCACACATACATATTTGAGAAAAATATTAAAGGATGAAATCTGGAATTAGTCTGGTTCCCTCCCATGCCCTAGCAATGTGAGCTATAAGGAAAGGTAAGATGAGCTGGCCCAGCAGAAGTTATTTCACTGAGATAGATAGTATTGCTGATGTATTAAATTACTGCTCCATGTGAGCCTGGATGGGAGCATCTGGCTGTGGCAGACTGTCAGGCAAGGGGTAGAGCTTTTATTTTTCTGGCGATATCTGCCAAGTGCTTATGCTCAGTTCTGATCTGGGCAGGGGTCACTCCTGTAATTCTGGGGACTGGGTCCAAAATGGGATTAGTGCAACGATTTGAAATGCCATGTGCTGCTCATGCCAGAGGAAGCCGTCAAACTAGATTTTGTGCTGTCATCAACGGCTGTCATGACTGTTTCCTTAAATCTGTGTTTGGAAGGGCATTTATGTAGCCTTAAAGTCATGATTACGGTTAAAATTTGCTAAGTCAACACAGACTAGAGTGAGTTGTAGTGGAAGGGGCCTTAGAAGCAGGTTTAACTACATTATAGTAAGAATTATTTTTACTTTATATCTGTGCAGAAAAGCTATACTTCAGTGGTTTTAGTGTCTCTTTAATAAAGCAAAACCAGAAGTTATGTCTTTGGAGGGACCAAAGGAAGGGAACAAATAAATGGTATTTTTCTCATGTGGCTGATAATGACTTGTGCCTGTCATTGCTATTCCCTGTTTATCTGACCTATTAATGGAGGGCAAAATTCCAAAGAAATGTTTAATTAACATTTGTAATTAGTATTACAAAAGACCCTGCTTTATAGAAGAGGCAGCCCAGAGAGGAGGGTCAGGAAAAGACAAGCTCTTCACCCTGTAATTATTGCAGCTCTCCGTAGTGCTCTCATTCATCTCATTAACATCACAGTGGGACGGTGCCACTGCAGGCTACTGGCAGGTGTCTAACTGCCTTCCTCCTGGGGAGACTTCTACAAAAGAGGTCCTGATCTGCAAATAAGTTTGAAAGCTTGCCAGTGGAGTTCCTCATTCAAACTTTGAAGTCTCCTGCTTCCAAAACACCCTAAAGTGTTTCAATTTCAATAAACAGTGATGTTCCGGGAAAGTGCTTGTTTTTTAGCTGTAGAAGAGAGAGGGGAGAAATTGAGGTTTGTCTAGCAAAATATACTACTTAATTAACATGTTCCATTAAAAAAATAAAATAAGCTAGCTGGAAGGGAATTGTGGCTGGATAAACAAAAGGAAAACCTGAGTCATCACTTGAAAAACACTGAAATGCAATCAACCCATAAAATTTTCTGTGTGTGAGTAAAGCTTTTCTTCTTCTGGAATGTCTTTCTTCTTCAAATTAAATTAAAACAACGATCATATCAAATATTCTAGTTCAGAAAATGATAGTATATATTTTATGGAAGAAGAAAAAGAATTTGTTTTTACTTCTTTGTAAAACATATAAAAACGACATTATTCAGTCCTGTGACATTCAGGTTTTTCTTAAATCCCGAACTCCTGTATTTACAAAAGATCCTTGCTTTTGAATGAAAAGTAATTAGAGAGTTTCTAGCCATAAAAGCATGTAAGAAATACCAAGATAACACAAAGTAAGGAAAAAAACCACCCTATAAACTTTTTCTTTTATGTTAAAGATAATACATGATTTAAAGCCAATCTCACATTTTTTGAAGATACAGTTTATTTTATTTTACTTTTTGGGTATGGTGTAACTGAGCTTTTTTATTACAGCTGTAAGTAATGAGGCAATAAACATTTACAATATATGGCATGAATGAAGTCAGCAAGTACTCAATGTTTGAAAAAGTCCTAAATCAGGTGCACATCCCACTTATTTTACTGGAATTGCTCTTGTAAAAGAGTTTGTCAGCTTCGGTGTAATGTTTACAATGATGATTAGAGGACCATTATAAATATGCATAAGAGCTAAATTAAACCTGCCTCTACTAAAGAGCTTGTATACAAAAGGATACGGAAGGTGATGTTTGGAACAGCAGTGCAAGAGTTAGAAAATGTTCATTTGATTCTTGCTGGCTGGATTGCCTACAGTGAATCATCAAAATCAGATGACCTGTGATTTTTGAGAACACATTGTTCAGTTTGGTGAAAGGAATCAATGCTGCATTTATTTATTGCTGACAGAGTAGATATTGCTGCATTTTCAAGAGTTCTAATCAAGGCCAAGTAGATTTTGAAGAAGTTTGTTCAAGTATTGAATAGAAAGGTGTTCTCTACCTTGAAACAGCTAGGACAGGAGATGGTTGACAGAGATGGAAAATAAGGAAAGAATGAGTGAGCATAAGTTTGCAAAAGGAAAGTACTTATATATGAGCCAGTGCTATACTTTAGAAGCATTTTTAAGACATCTATGAAAAAAAATTTTGGGATAGTTTTGCAGATATTTACTGATACTTGTTTTTAAAGTAAAATAATGAAATGATGAAAATTCATGTCATGGTTTGATTGAAAGCACTTGTCAGCTTTCTGGCAGTGAATAAGAGATGCGAATGACAACTAGCAGAGTAGAGACTGTCACATTCTAGTGTGTATTTCAGAAGACAAAATTTTGTACTTATCCTAGCGATATGAACTTTTAAAAGCTACTTGATTAAGTCCAAAGATTTGCTATTCAGAGTCTGGATTTCCATCCCTTTAAGCAGAGGAGCTTGAGCTCAGGAGTGAACACTAAAAATAGGCGTATCCATGAAATTCTGCCCCAGACTGCAAATAATTAAAAGGCTTGATTTACCAGTGAGACACACTCTGAGCATACAGCTCCTACACTCACTGACTGACCTCTGTCCTTTTACAGAGCTGCCTCCAGGGAACCGCTCTCCCAGTGGGAAAAATCTGTTACATGGATTACATAGCTGAAGTCCAATGTTTGCTTTTGAGCAGGAGTACTAAAACTGAGGGGAAGTGTCTTGTGTTTGTGTGAAAGAAACTTTACACTTGTCTAAAAGTCCTTAAAGATCAGGTACATAATTCTAACCCTCTTTCTCACTGAGTATAAGCTAATATGCTTTAAAAATATAGATCAAATATACTTTATAATTTGTGCTAGTTCTGGTTGTTTCTTTTTTTCGTTTTTTTGGGTTTTTTTTTTCAATAAATGGAGGCAATGCTACTTGCTTACATGAAAGGCTATTAGGAAGTTTTAAGTGTAGAGCACTTTGAAGTTTATTTCTTATGAAAGGAGATAAATATTATCCCAGTCTTCATTAGTATTTTTTTTTTTTTATTTTTAAAGAAATCATAGCCTTTTCCTCAAATGGCTCTTAGCCTTTCTGTCTAGCTTGGCTTTCAGATTTAGTAGTCCTTATCTTCTAATGGTCCCAGCAAACCTAGGTGCACCTTCAGATATGCATTTTCTTAGATTTGTTTTTCTATCTTTCCACTGGATATTATATGTATATATGGCTTGAATTCTGCCAGGAACAGGCAAAGGGTGATGAGAGAAAAAAAAAGAAAAAAAGAAAAAAAGAAAAGAGAATGCTAGAGTTCTGTCCTTTAAAATTCTGGGCAAAGGGGGAAGAAACCCATATTCATATAATTGAAGAGTATGTAACAATGTTTTAACTTTTAACAAGGTGCATTGAAAGACTTTTTGAATAGAGGAGGATTTTTAAGGAGGGAATACAAGTTTTCTCTTGATTTTTGTCTGTATGCCAGCTATACTTATTCTAGCACTCTTGATTGTGGTAAGATTTGTTGTTGTTGTTTTCTGTGCATGTGGATTAATTGCTTCTCCTAAACTGAATAAAGCTTGAGCTGCTGGTGGGTTTTTTTGTTATTATTTGTCATCTGTCATTTTGGGTTTTTTTCAAATTTCTGCAAGTCACTGGGGATGCAGCAAAGTGTCCAGGTCACTGGACCCAGTGTTGTAACAGCAAACCTTGTAAGTGATACTGGCAGAAGGGAAGGATAAGCCCAGAAGTTCAGAGCAAACACGCATAGACCCTTGGCAGCGCCTACGAGCTGAAAGCTGACCTGGAAGCAGCAAGATGTGGTAGATCTGTAACAGCTTTTCTATAACCTACATCTAGAAACCATTCATACACATGAGGAGAGAGCAGAAGTACAGAAACGTTTAAACAGAAAAAAAAAATCATAAAAAGCACTTACAATTATAGTAAAATAAGGGATATAGAGTAGAATAGACTTGCTTTGTTTAACTTTTCCAACTACTTTCCTTTGGCGTGTGTGGAAGTTAATTTTCCTTTAATACGTATCATTTTCAGACACAGCAGTGATATAATTAGTCTCGAACTCAAGACCAATACCAGCTCAGTGTACCCCACTCCCCTCGCCACGCCCCAAACCACAATAGCAATCAGGCACCTCATGTGACAAATCCTTATGGTTAGTGCACCAGCTTCTTAACTCTGAAGTCTAGAGCTAAAATCTTTTCTTATGACCCCAGTAAAAATGAATTTGGTGATCTACTGCATGTTGTAAAAGTACAATATTATCTTCAGTTCCTACTGGCTGAGAGCTCCATCAGGGAAAGGCTTTTTTCTTTGTATTTTCTATCTGAGAGTCCTTGAACCAAATAGAGATAGTGTATAAATAAGTGTAACCCACTGACCCTGTGTCCCACACTGTGTCCTATATTTTTGAGCTTTGCTGTGCTGAAAGGAAGGAATTACATTCCCAGAGGTATAAGCAGGAAGATTGCTGCCTTTTTTCTTCTTTTTTTTTCCCTTTTGTCCTTCATGTGATAGCATGGCATTGGCTTTCAAAAGATCCTCCTTCATGTTACCTTTGTGTAATCTCATGCATAGTCTAATTATTGACTATCCCCAGTGGTAATTTGGCCAGTAGCTGAGCTGTCTGTACTGCAGTGCAGCTGGATCTGCAGCACAGGTAGGTGTACCTGAGCCAGATTTCAAGTGGCTAATGTGGATTTCAGCAGGGACATGTAGTCATAAACCCAGAAATTTTACTTCAGTCTTTGTAAGCCATGAGTAATTATTTTGACTACCAAGCCCAATGTCTCTACCGTTGTGCTGTTGCCTAATTCCAGTGTAATGCTGCCCTGAGTTTATCCAACAAGCTGCAAGCACACTTTTGGCTCTCAAAGGAGGGGCATTTTAAAGTAAGATGTACCCTACCCTGTTTTTGTAGTATCTAGTGATGAGGGGCTTCGAAGGTGAAATCTTGCTTTAGTTTGGTGAGAGGTGCTCTATGCCCAAGGTCAAAATGATCTCTTCTCCCCACCTTCCTTAAAGGCTGCCAGTTTACAGCTGCCAGCCTGGGCAAGCTGTTCTTTTGCTGAGTGAGGCTCTGGAATCTTAATCTGATGTATGATATTTACCAGTTGCAGGTTTTTAATGCCTGTATTTTTCAGACACTTGAAAAATACAGAGTGAAAAACAGTCAGTTGAATACATTGCCAAATGATAGTTGCTCTCAGTTTGGATCAGTGCCCCTATTTACTGAGTTGTCATGATCTTCACTGGGGAGGCTGTGAAAATAGACTGACCTTACAGCACACCTGGAAGGCCAAGAAACTCTGTTTTTGCCAAGCTATACATAGTCAGGATGGTTAAGTTATACAGCCAGGTAAATGGTAATGCTAGCTGTTGTCATAATTTATTTGCCTGACTGTGCTTGTTAGGGCAGTCCTTTAGGGACATTCCTTTGGAGCTGGCAACCTCTGTGTCCTAAAAATAATCAGTACTGAACAGAGCCAGTACCAAGGGAAACAATACTCTCAAGACATTAAAGTCTCGTATCTTTGAGATTTAACTTGTATCGCTAGGGCTAGACCTGTCAAAATCTGTGAGATGAATGCTTGGTCGGTAATTTCTCTGGAAAGGTGGGATATCCAGGTTGTATTTTTCTCCTCTGTGCAGTCGTTTAGAATGTGGGGCTCTGCATTATCAAGCTGGTGATTCAAGAGAAGCAATAGAGAAAGTAGTTGCCCATCAGTCATTTCTTACAGACATCCCCTGTAGTGTATGCATGCTGGCCTTTTTAGGAGGTAAATGCCATTAACCTTTCTTTTTTTTAGTTTGGATTCCAAGAGGTTTTTTTTATTGAAATTCATTTCACACTTGCAACATGCGCTCCTTTGGACTGTTAATTCTGTGCAGTATGCAGATCACTCCATCTTCTTCTGGTTGCTCACTGCTGCAGAGCCAGGACTTTGCAGCCAGCAGCTACTGCAATGTTTTTCCTCCAAGGGCTCTGATGGAAAAAGCCATCAGTGAGGATGGTTCTTGCTGGAGAGGAGCAGGAATGCGTCCTTCAAGGAGAAATGAGAATCCTGGTGATTCTTCTGAGCACAATGTCAGGCAAAATGCCTCTGCCTATTGCTCCTGAAGTGGGAAATGTGTGCTAGGCTTTAGGCTGAAGCCAGGGTTTAAGTGTCAGTCTGTGTCTTTTCTACTTATTTTAAGACTACAGAGAAAGCTACTATTTGGCCCGTGATCTAGATGTGTTTTCTTCCCAGCAGTGAACTGTGTAAATAAATGTGCTTCTGTTTTAAATTGTGTGAAAAGGCTGGCTGGACATCTGTTTAGCTCCTGTGTCCTGAGCCACCACTTCCAGTTTACTGTTAAAGTGAGCAAACAGAAAAAAAAATTCAAAAAATCATAATGGCCACAGATAAAACTGGGATTATGGGTAAGAAGGAGGGTTTGATAGAAGTCTGAACTGTATTTGTCTCTGTAAGCATTTTGTAAAAAATCTAATGTGGAAAGGGAGAAGTGTTATGCAAAAGACTACAAAAATTGCCAATGTGTCTACAGAGTTGAAGTTGACTCTCCTACTGGAAATTTAGTAGGAGTCAAATATAATAAGAATCAACTTCAGTATACTGATGATTGGGTACTCAGTCTTTCTTTCACTGAATTAAATTCTAAAGTTTCTATGGCCATGAGTTTGGACAGCACTGAGCTTGACATTTAAAAATCACACTCCCAAATATACAGAAATGACACTATATTTGGCACATATGAAACTGAAATGAATCTGGTGAAATCTCAGTGAGGCTATTGCCAGCTTTTGTACCAGGAACTATTCTGGCTATCTAATATTCGTGGTTGTTCCTTTTCACACTGTGCTTTCCTGGCACAGTAGTAAGCTCCCCATAGAAAACACTAGCACCCATGACTTCATGGGGTTGATAATTGTCATTTACTTGCCACAGGGGAAACCTTGAAGCTCTTCTTGGCTTTATCTCCTGCAGTGAGCTGTAGAACTTCTGAGAGAGGCTCTTTTTGCAGTGTTTCACCCAGTCTTTTTTGTCTGTGACAGCAGGGAGTGGAGTTCATTACTGTATAGAGTTTTTCCAATCCCTTGCTCCAACAAGGCTCACATTTGCCCCTCACATTAAGTGTAGCAGAGAGAGACATCCCTGAAGGCACACAAAATCATCTCTTTGCCAAATAAAACCAGGCTTTCAACCTCTTTGGGTAACTCGACAAACCCACCCTTCCTCTAAGTATGGTTTTTCCCAGGTATTGATTCCATAAATCAGAAGTAAAGTCTCTTGCCTCTAAATGAACTATGTTAATAGTTAGAACATCTACTTCCCTCATCAAATCATGTGACCTTCCCCTGGAAAATTTTTCTGATTTGAACTGCGTGGGTGAGAAGAAGAAGGTGATGATAATTTTCTTTAGATTTGCTACAAAATCCTCTGCCCCTGAGTTCTTTTAGTTCCTTGAATCCTGCTCCCTAAAGGAATTCTCTGTTTTGATTGTATCTATTTTTATGTCCCTTCCGCAATTTTCCTCTAGTCCCTTCTCTGCCTGCTACACTTAACTACTTACATACATTGATGTAAAAGCAACTACCTCTGCATCTTCAGTTAACTAGCTATGGGCAATTCTTTAGATAACAGACTTGCTGCTCCCACTCAAAACATTTTGTCTCAAGCATCACTGAAGTTTTGTTACCATCTGAAAACAACCAGGTGTAGCTGTGTGACAAAGAGGGATGTCTCAAATGTGTGAGGTCCAAGTACCCATTGATCAACTTCTACCCTGTTACTACAAGTAGCAGGACCATGATGGCCCGATCTATTCCCTGGCCTTTCTGGCCTGAAAGACGTGAAAAACTTCTTGTGTCTTTTGAAAAGATCTTTTTACCATCAGCAAGAGAGAATGATAATTTTCCAAACCATGAGAGGTCATTGGTTTTGTGAGTTGTCTAAGCCGGTTTCTTGTCAAGCCGCCAGAGATTTCTTTCTGCTCATTGAGCCTTGAATTGTTCTACAGTGTTGATGTGACTTGCAATTTCTGGGTTCTGAGTAGATTCACTGAAATCGCTTGTAAATAAATACCAATGACTGAATTTTGTATTAATAATAAGCAATAATACTGAAATTATAATAATTGAGAGTGAACCTGACTTAGCACTTCAATTATTTCACTTTTCTTTGAGAACATTAAGAATGGGAGTTAATTTAAATTGGATCTATTATTCAGGGCATGTCTTAAGCACCTGATGGCATCATTAATATACATATAGAGGGCAGTTTTGGAGACACATGTTTGATATAGATGGTTTTGGAGTGTGTAACAAGTAATGATTCTTTCTTTTGTGAAGTTTTAATTAAGTTATTAAAAATTCATCCTTCAAAATATGAAAATACTTTTTCTTATGCATCAATCTGTTTTAAATACAATGCTTATTTTTAAATTTGTGTAAAAGATACAGTGACTTGCCTTGTGGATCCTACCAGTCACTGTGTTGATATGGTGAACAGGAGAGTAACGTTTTGATTTTCAGGCACTAAATAAGTTTATGAAGAGTTAAATACCATTTCACGGGATTATTCAATGCTTTGCGTCTCTCTGACTCCAGCATTGCTGTGGCTGAGCTCACATATTTCATATAATAGTGAGGTTATATCATCTCCCAGCAAAGGTGTAGACCCTGAAGTTGCTGGTACTTGTATTTAATCCACTGAACAGCTAAACCCTGCCTGGGGCTGACCTGCACAAAGGAGCCCAAATCAATTAATGGTAAGAGACTTCTCTCACCCTGTTATTGAGTGTACTGTGTAAAGATGCAATATATGTTGTCTTTCCAGCAAGTTCAGACCCCTGGAGGGCTTTTAGCATTATACCTAGAGCGTAAAGGAAAGATAAAATGGACCTGATGCACAAAATGCAAACTGTGGTTTCTCTCACTCCCACCTGGGATTTTCCAGACAGGCAGCTAGTTGCTGATGTTGAGCAAGGTCTCTGCATTAACAGAGCCTCCTTTCCTAGTGACTCATGGGAATGGTTTTGGTTGAGTGGTTTGATTTGCATGGCTTCACATTTGTTGAGTTTTGTTTTGCATTCTGGACTTCGGTTTATTTAAAGTCTCCAAAGTGATGTTCATTGGAGTTGCCAAGTTTCACTTGGTTTTGTGTCGAAAGTGATGGTATTCTGGCAATTTTTCCGGATTACTAAAAGGATTAAGGTTTCAGTATACTCATCAGTATTAGAGGCAGGCGCTTCATACTGTTAGAAAGCTGCAAAGACTACTTTTTCCTTTGCCCAGTAGCAGGAGGCTTCTGTTTCTAGACATGATAGGTCCTATGACATCAAGTGTTAAGCCTGGAGTATTATTCAATATGGAAAAGTTATTTCTGATAGTCTGTAGACCTTTCCAAAATGCACAAGCTTTTGTTGCTCCTTCTGAGGTTTTAAAAATGGGCCTTAGAGTGTTAAGGGAAACCTGCTTCTTTGTGAGCAGTATATGACACGCAACACCAATAAAATTTCTCAGCTTTCACAATTTCTTGCTACAGGAATGTTCCTGTGACATGTGTGGTCTTTCATTGCACAGAAATGTGCAAGACATAAAGCTTTTACCTGAACTGCATGAAATAATTTGCTTAATGCAATTGTGGTTTTTCTACTCATGGGTAACAGAGCTATCTTAAACTCAAGTTGTGAAAGAATTACTCACTCTCCATCTCTGAAGCAGAACAGCAGGAACCTCTGCAAAGGTCCTGACTCAGCCATTTTCAGTGAAGATTTCTCCTAGAGAAGCTTTCCATATGATCCTTATTGAATAGGATGGAGCTGGGAAACAAACTTTCTAAACAGTTAAAACCAAAACAGCTTTGAAGCGAGTATTATGGGGATGGAAATATTTATCTCCTCTCTTTCTGACTTCTGCATTTCTAACAGGTCTACTTCTGACAGTGTTGATCTTTGAGCATTGATAGCAAATGCCTTCAATACAAATGAATCATCATCTACAAATATTTTGCATTTATTCTTTTAAGTGGAATGTTCCCTCATAAAATTGCATGCTAGTCTACTGTCTAGCACTGTACCAGATGTAATGTCCAGTAATCTGTGAAAACATTGGAGTTGGAGATGCTTGTTTTGTATGTAGAAACTTCCTATGCTTTCTGTTGGTCCCATTATGTCGAGACCACACGTTATAAGGAAGAATGCTTTTTAGAAATCAAAAAAAAAAGGAAAAAAAGAAGAAGAAAAAGTGTTTGCTCAGCTCCAAGTCCATTAAATTACACCATCTCCTGTAAAATAATATATTATAGCACTTAAGACTCTTGTAAAATGTGGCATTTTTAATTTTCCTCTGGCAAAGAAATTGAAAATATTTGTGTAAGGCCTCATCTTTAAAGATAGGAAGATGAGAGATTGACATCTTGGAAACAACAAAGACAAGAGAGAAAATGCAGGTGTCATAAGTGAATTATCACATTAGAGAACTGGATTATAAATGCATTTCATTGCATTGATAATTTCTGAAAGTGTTACTGGTTTTGTTAAGATCCTCTCCATAACACACACACATAAAACAGGATTTGCCAGCAGTCCAGACATTTGCCAACCATGCTTTTTGTATAGCCGTTTCATACCGTGTCAGAATGCACGCTTCCTGCTTTCTGGTTCTCTTTTCCCTTGCAGACAGCAGAGTTTGCTGTTCCAGGTCAGTGTCTGATGGCCTCTCTCCATTAACCAGTGTGTGCGTGGATGTGTTCAGGGCTGCACAACTCTTATGGGAAATTTAATATAATTAGGTCTACTAAAAACTGATTTCAAGTAGCGAATATATTTCAGATTTGGCTTTTTAAAAGTACAAATTCAGCAGTGTTTTGTATATTCACAAAAAGCAGTCATTGTCTAATGACACTTTATACCGAATGTCAAATATCCTACAACACGTTCCATGACCCAATATGCAAATCAGCTGTGGGATGTGAGAGGGCTGTTGGGGCTTACTCTACATAGATTTAGACTGTTTTAACAAAGGTTATTTATTAAACATTATCGACATTGATTTTTTCACCACTTTTGAAATTCAGGAGGGGATATTATTTTCTTTAGGGAAACAGCGAAGAAGTAGGTCGGGAACCATGACTGTGAAGAGGCCACTCCAGGGAAGGGAAAGGTTAAGTTCAGTTCTAACCAGTAAAATAAAAAGGTTGGGAGGCTGCTGTCATTTGTGAAAGAAGAACTTCTTCTGAGTTATTATTATACCTTGAACTATTTAATATGTCTCATTTGTTCATTGACAATAGTAAGGTTAACAAAGGGGATTCTTACCACTACATAATTCAGGGAGTTTAATTGGAGACTATTGGATGAATTATAATTTATATTAAGTAGAAAAGTCTGGAAGCTAATTTCATGGTTAAAAAATGTCACTTAAAAGAATCAAATATCGCCAAAATTGTGTGATGTGAATTTGGTGTCTTTGTGAAATCACTGAATTCACTTAGCACATTAAATAATTTTGGTAATTACCACAATAAAAAATGGATTCAGATTATTGGACCATATTTTGTCCTGCTTTGTAGTTTGTGAAATTCCTGCTGGAAATAGGAAATACATTAGATTAAAATTGACCAAACCACGTTGTGAAAAGAGAATTTAAAGACTTAGGCTTCTTCAGGCAGAAACTTATATTCCCAAAAGGCAACGATGTGTATACAAACATCCAGGTTTGTCAGTTAAGAAGAGCAGAATTTGGGGCATTTTTTTTTTCCTTCCTCAAATATATCACTGAGCTCTCACGGCAACAGGGAAAACCCCATTGACTTAAAATAGTACAGTGGACAAACTAAGCAGCCATGACAAACACACACACACACAAATTGTTGTTTACTTTTAGCCAGCAGGCTCTGTGAGAATCTTGAGCTGTCCCTCCCTGTGGCACAGGACAGAGATCATGAGACACCCCAGCTGCAGCGTGTTGTCTCATGCGGTTTGTATGCATGGGCTGAGCATACCTTGAAAAACCTCTCTTTTTGCAAAGGAAAGAGTGGCTAATGAAGTTTGAGTGCTCCTTCCATCTTAAGGGCTGTCTCTGCTCTGCAGGGCCATGAACTGTGTCTGTGTGCAGGAATGGTGTGTGCTCAGAGAGTACAGGAGTCAGCAGCATGTTTCCTCTGCAAAAGCTGGAGAATTGCAGAGGAACAGTTTGGTCCAAAGAAGCAGTATCATTTCACATTGGTAGAAAATTGGCACCTCTTTCTTTGAAATGCATCATTTTAGTGCTAACCTCCGCTCAAAATGAAGTGTGGTAAACCTATAATTAGGAGAACATCAAGTGACTTGTACAAAAGAAAAATTAGAGTTGTGGGGTTCACTTACAGAGCATTCTGCATGTTGTAGTCTCCTGACACTTCTATCTCATTCTGTCTTCCTGCTCATCTCTGCATCTTTTGGCCATGAAGTTTTGGAGTTTAAAGTAATAGGTTTATTTTGACCTTCAGTTTTAACTAAGAAAAAAAAAATATTTCCTAGTCCTAAAAGCTGCAGACATAAGCTTGAAAGTATGCTCTCTTGAGGCCCCAGGAATAAAGAAACTCATGTTCTTAAAATATTTGGGAATAGCAGTGCTGTGTCAAACAAGAAGCCACCAGATGCCTATATCAGTGTGCTTCTGAATTAGGCAGTAAGCCTGTGATCAAATATAGCTATTTTATAATAGTATTAAATAGGCTTCCTCCTGTTGGTACCTTGTTCTTTTCTGCATAAAGAACTTCTGACAGCTTCTTTTCCATACTTATTCAAACAAATTCTAACCTTTGTAGCCAAAAAGAAAATGAGTAGCAGGTGAAGACCTTATTTTAATGATGCTAAGGACAAATGATTCTTTAACTAAAGACCTTGGCAATTGTTTTCTAATAATCCCTGTAATTCCTTGCAAGTATTAGCAACAGTTTATGAAATCCAGAAGTTCAAAATCCTTACTTTCCTGAAAAAAAGGTGACTCTGTCACCACTATTATTAATATTGAGCTACATTTGAGTCTGGGAAACATGGGCATATAAGTAACTAAACATGTGAGTATGTCTGAATGTATTAATTATCAAATCATGTTTGTTACCCATTTAAGGTTTTTTATATAATATATACAGCATTCAAATTGGTGCTTGAATATACGTTAATTCTACAAAGGACATTCTCGACAACCACATAACAGCATAATTCATACCATTTTCTTAGAAAATTCTGCAGTAGAGCCTTGTAACATCTGTTTGAACTGAAGTGTCTCTTTCATAGGGAGTTCCAGGAAATATTCCCAAACCCCTAGCCTAAGGAAAAGACCTCCATAAGGAGGTGCCCCTTTGTGGGTGCAGGTAGTGCTGTGGTCAGAGCACAGAGGTGGAGAAGCTCTGTCTCACGACACTTCTGACCTGACTGGAGGAATGAGCTAGCATGGGTGAGGAGCTAATTCTGAAGTGATTTAGGCAAGGAAAAGCTAATGACTCTGGAGCACAAAGAAACTGTAATTATGGGGCAAGTAATACTATTCTAACAGTAGTTCTAGGAATGAGGTGCTAATTTGGGATAGACATTACATTTACAATGACCTTGTTCTGTTTTGGTCTTTTCCTAAATACTGTTTTAGAGTTAACATCAAGCAGCTCTCAAATACAAATCTTTCAGTAGTGTGGCTTCCAGGAAATGGACTGGAAACCATTGCAAACGATATGGCATTCAAAATTTTCACAAGTGGTTTAGTTATTCTTGTCTGGTTTCACAAGTAAATCAGACTGACAGGGTTGACAATACCCACGATACAAGCCACTCTCTGTAATAAGCAGGATCTCTCAGAGGAAATCTGAAGTCTGGTGAATGCCAAGAAGAGAACAAGCCAGTGGATTTAACTCTCTGTTCAGCTAAATGGCCAATCACTGCAGCCATACCAGAGTGAGGTGAGTGAGGTGTGACTTAAATCATCTCTCTCCTCCTGTATCAAAACACAGCAGTTATGCTTGTTGCACCTCATGCCTTGACTGCCTTGCAGTCTTGTAAAGCTTTGGTTTTGTGGAGAATCCAAAGGCAGACATCAGTACCTGGTAGGCACAGAGCTGTGGGACATGCTGTGGTCATGAAAGGAAATGGGAGATGGAGACAGTGGCAGGAGAGACACTTCAACAGGTAAACCACATTTATTTTTTCCTGGGAGTTGTAAGTAGGATTTCCTTTTTTTTTTTTTCCCCCAGATTGGTTGATTTGGTTTTGTTGGTTTTTTTTTTCCTCAATAGTTTAATAAATTTGTGAAAAAAAAAATTCATAAAATTTCAGGAATAAACATTTATTTGCAAATAATTTTTGTTTGCAAATTTCTTTGCAAATAATTTTCTTGTAATAAGAACTAACTTGATAACAGATGTTAGATATTATTAGAGGGCTGGAGCACATCTTTTATGAGGAAAGGCTGGAAGAATTGTTGTTGTTCAGCCTGGAGAAGAGCAGGCTCTGGGGTGACTTTATTACTACGTTTTAGTACCTAAAGGGGGCCTACAAGAAAGCTGAAGAAGGATTATTTACAAGGACATGTAGTAATGGAAAAGGGGGAATGGCTGTAAACTGAAAGAGGGAAGGTTTAAACTGAATATGAGGAAGAAATTCTTTACTGTGAGGGTGGTGAGGCACTGGAACAGGTTGCCCAGAGAAGTTATGGATACCCCATCCCTGGAAGTTTTCAAGGCCAGGCTGGATGGGGCTCTGAGCATCTTGGTCTAGTGAAAAGTGTCTGCCCATGGCAGAGGGGTTGGAACTGGGTGATCTTAATGTCCCTTCCAACTGAAGCCATTTTGATATTAAGAGAAGCAGAGGGTTATTTTCAACTCATCTTGGCTATATCTTTTCTCATGTTATAGTTCTCCAATATGTAACCTTTGGTTTATTAATACTGTTATTTGTTGTTTGGTTGGGTTTTTTTGGGTTTTTTTTTTTTCGTTCTCTATCAGTTAATCCTGAATGAAAGCCAAAACTGGATCCTCTGAGATTATATAACCAAATGTTCGGCATATTTTGTTCTTGTGATACCAAAGCTGATCACAGGCTACTCTAAGTAGTTCATCAATTTCAGATCAGAACAGTGTTCTTTAGAAATCCTGAATGAATATTCTCTGTCCTTGTAATTTGCTATTGCTCATTTATCAATATAGTCTAAAAGCTTTCCTACCAACACTGTAGTTAGGGGCATTTTGGGACTTTCATCTGTAAGTAAGGACTCTGGTATGAAGACATCCTTTCCTCTATTGTACGCTTTATGCAAAAAAAAAACCCAAAACATTCTTCTGCAGTTACAACACCAAAGGAGTTCTCTATCTTTCTTTTCTCATTGAGGAGCCTTTTAGCTCTTCAAGTCTCTGTCAAAAAGTTTCACATGCTCTTGTTCTTGAATAGTCACAAATGAATTATGAATGTCATGTGTTAGTGTAGAAAACATGGTCCAGTGTACAGGATATATCACAAAAATATCCATGATATTTCCCTGTGTGCAATGCATAGAACTTATTAATAGTGTCTTTATGGTTAACTCTGATTTAAGTGAATTTCTGAAAATACTGGCAGTATGTGAGGCCTTGCGTATAATGCTCACACATCAGTGAAAGACTGAAATAAAATGCAATCACAAAGCTTGGAGTGGGCTGGGCTGCAAAAGTCCCTTTTCAGTTCATGGTAAGAATATCCACAAGGAAGCCTGGGGGATAGGATCTTGCAAACTGTAAATTCCTCTGCCAGATTGAACTGTACTGACTTTGAGTACAGAAACCTGGAACAGGCTGGAGCTGATAGAAAGTTTGAAATGTGTAGCATTTTTAAAAACTTGTGATATGAGTGAAAGTGTTGGAAAATGCCTTTTAGGAGACAAATAGTGTAAACATGGGTAGGGAAGAGAACTAACCATTAGCCTGACAAGGTTTTTTTAAAAATGCTATTTAGTTATTGCTCAGTAGTGCTGATGCTGAGACGTCATTTCACCATTTTTCTACTGGCTGCATCAGCAAGGCATTTGGACACTTACAATGAAACTGTTTCAGCATATTTCTTCAGCTGAAATCTCCTTTTTATTCCAGTCAGGACAGAATAAATCTCATCTGAAAAATCCAAGAGGGGGACAGAAATGCTGACGCTTCAAATGCCTGGTTCAAAAAATCTGATGCCCATGCTACTCTTGATTCCCACAGCTCCTGAATACATTAGCCAAGTGCCCTTTAAGGACAACTTGTGTCATTGCAAACAGTGCTCCTGATATCTGCTTGTACTGTGCCAGTGTTTGTGTAGGGTTTTAATCATTGATCGCATACCTGAGCATTCAGTGCTCTCTTGCTATTTCTCATGGTAGCTTTTTTTCTGCTGCTATTGGTAAAATGTTTTTAATAGTTTCTGCTCTGCCCATATTTGCTCTTGAATCAAAAGGGAGTAGTGGTGAAAATATAAGTTAGGGAATGTCTTTAATATTCTTCAGTCAAGCTCAACACTTTTTGTGGGAGTTTTATCCAGTAGAGAAGGGTTACTGCCATGTAGAATACTATGTTCCATTGTTAGACTGGAAAGAGAAAACA
Organism: Pachycephala philippinensis; assembly: GCA_013397055.1. Classification (NCBI taxonomy): domain Eukaryota; kingdom Metazoa; phylum Chordata; class Aves; order Passeriformes; genus Pachycephala; species Pachycephala philippinensis. Next base: position 1,104,580 of record VWZT01001730.1, read on the forward strand.
AAGTCTATGAATAAAGGAATAAATTAATTCAAGTGCCACAGAGTGCAGTAAATTTTATTTTATTTCTAAATTGAATTGTTGTCATTTAACTCTCTATGATTTGTATTCAGAAGTGGTAGTGGTAGCATTGCCCTGGTGTATCTGTTAAAACTACAGCACTATGGGTTTCTTTCCTTCTTTCATCTCTACAAGTCTTTTACCAATCCTTTGCTTATTTTCCTTTTTTTTTTTTCTTTTTCTTTGTTTTCTTGTCTTTTTTCCACTCTCTTGTTATAGGAGCAGCAACAGATTCTTTTTCTCTTCAAGTGAGTGATCTTTTCCTTTTTCAGAAACTACCATCCTGCAGTGTATGACTCTGAAATTGTCATGTTTTGAAGGAAATAAGGCAATCCCTTGGAGAAATTTGAGTCTCCCTTTCCTAGTGCTATAAAACTCCCTTTTTTCCTAGCTACAAAATGGGTAGCCAGCCTGTGAAACCTGCTCTGTTTTCTTTCCTGAACCCTCTGCTAATTTACTAGCAATTGTATGTTCAAGACAGAATACATATTTCTTTGGAAAGCTGTACAGAGAATGATGGTTATTCAGAGCTGCTCAGAATTTTAGAACATTAGGAAATACGCTGTCTAGTGCAGAGCTAGCGGGCAAGGGTTTATGTAAGGCAACATATCATTTTACATTTTAGTGCAGCTGCACTGAATATATTAATATTTCAAATGGTCTTGCAAGACAAGACCTACATCTGGATGTCTACCAGAGTACACTAAATAAATATTTGTAACGTAAATATTGTTTAAAAAATCGTAAATATACTTCTGCAAGGGTTAACTGTCAGCCTGTAACTGTAATTTCTGTTTTGACCAAAAAAATATTCACTTCAGCCAGTAACTCTGAAAAAATTGTGCAGACGGAAACCTTAGAAATGAGCTGACTGGCAGTGGAAAGATTGTCACCAGGAGTAATTAGCACGAGTCAGTTGGAGAGTAGCCTTTCTCATGTCTAAAATAGATGTTTGGTACCTTTCCCTTTACTTCTTAATGTTAAACCTGGGGAATAAAAGGTTGCTGCCCATGGCAAGAAATGAAGACCTGTGAGCTCAGCTGGATGCAAAATGACGAAGAGCTGGTGAAGTCAGTAAAGCAGTACTGATTTAGACCAGTGGAGGATATATAACTAAACTAAATCACTTAAATGAAATCAGCCACTTGCAGGTTCTTGCAGCTACAGACCTGAATAATTTTCAGAGATTATGGTAGTTATAGGTTTTCATTCTATCCAAAGATGCTTTTTTTTTCTCAGACTAGAGGATTCAAGACCTAATTGATTAACATTCTCACAAAGGAAGCATCGGTGGCTGATGTGTGGAGCTGGAGATTGTGGGGGCACACAGAAGAGGCCAAGGAGGTCTCCAGAAGGAATTTTAAGTGCTGAAGAATTTCTTAGCATTTTTTCATTAAAAAACCTGTATTAGAAGAGAAGGAAGAGACAGAGCAACTGTTTAACTGGCTGCTTTCACAGATGGGATGCGTGAAAGGGCCAAACCTTGGTGATGTGTCATGTCTCACACAAGCGTCTCTGACAGAGGCTGGAGCACCACTTTCCATTGAGGTGCCTGCAGCAGGCAGAAGCAAGAATCTTCTGTGAAATGCTTCTATTGCCTCTTATATTTGTTTTTGTGGAAATTTAGGACATCTCACATCCTTTTCTGTAGTAAGAGTGTAACTCCAGGAGACCACATAAATCCAAACCCATTTATTCATGTCTCAAAATCCATCTCACTCCCCTCCATTTATTTTTCCTAAGAAAGACATAGGACAATCTCAGAAACACAGCACTAAAACAGCCTGTTAAATTCTGATAGATCCCAGCACGTGCCATTTCCTCCTCCTTCACTTTAAAGATAATTTTGGAGGTTAATGAACTTAAACGTAATACTTTTAAATAATCACTAGAGATAACAGAAAAAAAAAAAAAAGCATCTCCCCAGACTAGAAGCAAATGTTTGATCCTAGACTCACAGGCTCATTTAAATTCACTACTGTAAGTCCATCACTTTCAACTATTGATCTATGATAAGACATTTTTATTAATTTTTCCTTAGAAAAATTCACTAGCATTGAAGAAGATTCAGCGTGCAAGGGGAAGAGCTCCTTAATTTGACTGATTAGGCCAATTTACTTAGGCTTTCCTGAAAAATAAAAGGATGTACTGTAAGTCTTGGACTTCATCTCTGAAATGTTTAGTCAATTCTCTGGCAATTAATCCATACCTCGCTTTCTTAGACTGACATATATCATGCAGTGCTCTTTACAAGAAACACTTATATCTGTGCATTTTGTTTTCTCATCCAGCTGTGATAAATTCAATTAGCTAAGGCTTCCCCTGTTCCCTTGTTGAGACTACCTTGCCCTGCTCATTAATTGGTCGGAGGAGCAGTTCCTGGATATCTCTTGCTCCTCTGGCCCCTGGGTGAGATGGGACAAGGTCTGGGTGGACCTGGCCTGAGGAGACCTCCTGTCACTTTGTGTCTTCCTGTGCAGACTGTTTGGCTGGCAGCACACGTGTGCTAATCGACATCTAACAAATATATCCTAGAGCAGTGAGGGTCAAGGAGACAGACTGGTGATTCACAAGGAAAGACATGTGTTGTGGTTTGGATTTTTTACCTGGACATACAGAGGACATAAGGCAGAGCCAAGATTTTTCTTATTCTGTGTCATCTTTACAACCACAGCTTGTTAAAAGGGCTTTTTGTATCCTTTCTCAATTATATTAGACTGCAAAGAGACTCTTGCTTGAAAAAGTGTTGGGAAATCAGGCTGATGTTGATTAAGACTCTCAAGACATTAGGATGTTGGAGTGCACCAGGTTTTCTCCCCTTATGTAGTTTCAAGACAAAACTGAACATAGTGTGTGGTTTTCATTAATTCATTAATTAATTACATTTTTTTTTTTTTTTTATGTTGGCTAATTAGGTTCAGATTTTTGAACTATGTGATTCCTGCAGGTCCCAGAACACCCAAAACCAGTTTTTGGCATTTGCTTGAGATGGGTCTGTCATGCCACATATCCATTCTCTTATCTTTGCTTTTTTACTGTTTTTGTTGCTTTCATCAAAGAGCTTCTTGGATGGTATTATGTGAAATGATTGCAGTCCTCTGGCTGTTCCTTGAGCAACAGGATCAAATACCTGCTCTTGCACGTAGGCAGACAGCGCAATAGATTTCAGTGGAGTTTGTACTCCCTCTCTCAGTGTCCACTGGTGACCCAAATGTAGCAATTTTCAAGGCATAATGTATGTTTATGCGAGTTTTTTTTCACAGCTTCTTAATTTTGTTAGACAGAAGGGAAGGAATTAATTTGTTTGAATACGAAGATTCAGTTGTGTCCTGGATATTACTTCAGGGACTCTTATAGTAGTGTAATCCCACCATTAAAATATAAGGTAGTAACTAAAGCTGGGAAGAATCAGGGGTGAGGAAGATGTTAGCTGCCCTTCTATTTTATTTAGTTGGTTTTTTTCTTAATCTTTTCAGAACATACCTAGTAGGCTCTTGAATTACTCTGCTTCACAAATTGCTTGCCCAGCTGTATAAATTGTGGAGAAAATAATAAGAATTAAGAACATTGAATAATTTATCATAAAAAGTGAATTTTGTCAAATAAATTATTCAGTGATATTATCTGACAGCTGTAACTGTGGGGCCTAATTAATGAATGTATGCAAAGCACTTTAATCTTCAGTTTGTGAAATGGATTTGTTGACAAAGTTGCATTCAGGAACAGGGTCCTGAATCTATGTAGTCTAAGAAATCTAAGAGGTCCCTTCCAGCAGAGTTAAGTAAAAAATTGTTGTCTGCGACACACTGTAGTAAGTGTCACCTCTTGCCAGCACATGGCATATGGTGATCTCCTATTTTTTGAAAATGAAAAGCCTTAGAGCTATTAGATACCACTGACTGTAATGTTCTTCGTGACATGAGTTTTGTTTGTGCCTACCAAAAAGATGTAATTTTGTCATAAAGGCTTTGGACTTTGCTCAAGTGTCTGAGGAGGGGTTTCCTTTATCCCACAGCCCTGTTTTTGTATATACTACTCACATCCTTGAACAGATTATAATTTACTACATTTCTTCACTTTCAGCTTCCCTCTAGCTGGTACAGATATCTTGCAATCCACATACATCCTCTTCAAAATAAATCCTGTAGCTTTTATTCCCCTGAAAAAAACACAGAGAAATTTTCTGCAGAATCCTCTGAATTCAGCCAAAAGTCTCTCAAAATCTTCATGGTGTGTTTAGACCAAACTCTTAAATAGTTTTCTCTTCACATGGAATTCTGCTCTTTGTCCATTTTTGTATTAATGGTTCCTTTTGGTGGAAGCCCCAGAGCAGAGGCCAAAGCCTGAACTAATATGAATTTTAGTTTACTATTCCAACCTGTGTTCAATACAAAAGTCTCACCAGTTCAGAATCAATACAGAATCGTAAGTCTAGACTGTTTGCCATTGCCTATTATTCAACTGCATAAAGCTCGAAAACTCATCCTAATTCAAGTGTCATCCTTATAAGTTCTCTGTTCACTTAGAAACTCTAAAATAAGTTATGTTTCTATGAATGGAGGTTTTGAAGGTTTTTAGTTTTCATATTTCTTTGCTTGTGTGTGTCGCTTCTGAAGCTGCTTATATATGCAATGCAAAAATTACGCTGGCAATCACAGAATTTAATTAACAGAAGAATAAGCAGGTGCATAAGAACTCTGAAACATCTTCATCCATTAGCAGCTATTGTTCTGATCACATCAATAACTTAAATGATATCTTGAAAGTCTAGAACACTTCTTGCTAAAGTTGCTTTCTTTTTTTTTATTGCATTCATTATGCCAGCTTATCAGTGACAGAGAAATAAATGCTTTTTTACCTTTTTATTTCCTTCAAGCTGCTTTCTTGAACTGTGTTCCTCAGGGAACAGTGTGCTGGAGAAATATCAATTGCACAGAAGACTGCTTTGTGCAGAAACTTTACTCCTGCTAAATAAGCTAATGTTTACATTGAAATGGTTCCCAGTTAATTATGAATATATATGACCCCCAAATGATCATTTGGCTTAAATGCAAAAAAAAAAANAGAAAAAAAAAAAAAAAAAAAAAAAAATATTCCTATGGCCTAAAAAAGAAGCTTGGTGTCCATTTTTCTTGTAAAATATGGGGTCATAGCTTTTGGAAATTGCTAGAGCCCATATATCTACCCAGAATCGTGTGTAGACAGTCGTGTGTGTGTTTTCAGCTTGCAGTAATCAGATAAGTGGATAAAGTAGCACTTGTTCTCCTTGTCAAGTTCATTTCAGTCTTGAATTTTACTTGAAGAAACTGAAAGTTCTTGGGGTAGACTTATTCCCCCCCAAAGTTCCTCTCCCCTTCTGCTCCAAAGACAATAGAAGTGCAGCCTGAGGTCAAGAAAGCTTTGACTATCAGTGGCTGTGTCCCATCAGGATCGTCTACCATCAGTGGATTGGTGCATAAAAAAGGCACTGGAACAGGCTGCAACTTTTGCTACTTGATCCAATCACCAGTGAAATAACACAGAGATGTTTACTGCACTGCAACAGAGAAGGAAATAATAGAAGGATTATGTAGAGTGATTAAAAAAAACAAACGACAAAAATACCCCAAACAAACAAACAAAAAACCCACCAAAAAACCCCCCAGAAAACCCAAGAACCCTCCCAACCCACCACACAATCTATTAACAAAAGAAAACATGGCAAATCAGAAACGAACATATGGATTAATCTCATTAAGGAGAAGCAAACTGCATGAAACCCCTTTTGTTCTCATTTCTTTTTCTTTTCTCCGCTTCTGTACTATCCTTATCCTTTTCAGTGATTTCCTTGCACTTTTTTTCTGCTTCTGGAGTAGCTTTCGAAGACTGTTGGCAGCACAGAAGCTTTATGCTTTAGAAGTCATGTGTAACTTTATCTGTAATAATATATGATAGATGAAGTGATAATGTACAATGTGTCTTAAACATGGTAAATGAGAGCTATGAAAAATCTCAAAACTTAGCAAGATTAATGACCTTTCTTAAGTTACACAAAATAACTGGTTCATTCTCAATTTAAAACTTGGTTCCTAATGCATTAAAACTTAAATTGTTCCAAACCCATATGTTTTTAGCAGAAGAGATTTCCATGTCACCAATGGGATATTCAAGTCCCTCTTAGCTCTCATTTTCCTAGAGTGAGAAGAAATACGTATTTTGTTATATCAAGTCCTTTTAACATAACTGATAGTCTCTTTTTCACATATAAAGTGCTATATAAGATTTGAAGACCAGACCTCACTGATTTCTTAAGTGTTTATGTGAAGCAGAGAGTAAGATTACGTATTTTGAAGGTATTCTATAAATGTAAATCCTAACTGACACAAATCGACAGGAACTAGATTATCTAATCAGTTTTCAGTTCATAACTTCCCTCTAAATTTAACTGAAGTGGTAAAGACTGGGCTTTTTTTGGAGTCTGAGCGAGGTGTCATTTTCAATCTACACTTCTTTTTGTTTATGTGTTTTTGAATGTCTGGTATCATCTCTTCTTCTGTCAGTGCTGAACTCTAAGTTGGTGTTAAAGGTCTAGCGAACTGTAAGTTGGTGTTAAAGGTCTAGCAAACTGTTCTGGGTAATCTAATCATTGCCCAATATGGTAACAATCCCACAGCTTATCCATTTTGATGGTCATTTTTGGTTGAAGGGCTGTGTGCAATGGGAAATAGAGTGAGGCACACGATATATTTTATACCAGCTGTGAAAGAATGAAGACCTTCTGCCTTCAGCTTCGGGAAGAATTTTAGCAACTGCATATTAATGAAGCTGTAGAACATAATCATGGGCTTAGTCTTATGCCAGCCGTGGTGAATTGGTGAATTGAGGCCTTAGTGGCCTCTTTGACCTTCAGATGGAATAATCTGGTCAGCCATAATCAAATCACAAAACTCTTGATAATTTCAACCCCCTTTTAGACATTTCTCTTGTTTCAATTAGCAATCCATTACAACTGAAAAACAAGGCAGAGGAAAATATGTGTCTAGCTCCTTCCTGCGTCTGGGAAACTAGCTGCTGAATATGTTACTTTAATAAAACCCATGGGAAACTTGGGAGGCTTGGCTTTGTTTTGTTGTTATTAAAAGAATGTTTTAGTAGAGTGCATAACTTGATTTTTTCCTGCTTGCCATTTGATCAAGTAAACTTGATTTCCACGCGTTCAATTGCCTTTGCCTGCAAAGCTGCTTCACTCCTTTAAATAATAATTTCATTTTGGTTCAGTTTTCACAGAGAACATTGGATTCTTTTTTTAATTTTATACCAAGGACTAAGCAAAATACAGGGCTACATTGGTGGACCTGGTTTACATTGACATTATGGCCTATTGATGTTAATCAAATTTTGTAACCAGACTATGTAGTTGATGTGAATAAAGTTAAGGTCCAGTCTCAGGGTCCTTTGCTCTTTCCGAGGACAGTAGAAGGGCATAGTACAAACTAAAATCAGGTCCTTGTGATACATTTTTGTCTGAAGTAACTGTACTAGAAGCAGCTGAATATTGTCCAAAGGGAGTAGTTTGACCTACTGTAGCATCAGCATGCAAGTGAGATGACTCCAAACAGCTGGACAATCATAAAAGTTTTCTAAATCAGACAGATTTTATAGTGAAGGGTGAGGACAAAGTGACTATTTGCTGTGTATTTAATCAATAATTGCTCAGATCACTACATGGGTTATTTTGCTACTATTTAATTATAGCATTTTGAGAATGAGAAACGTTTGAGAATAAGTTCATCCAGGAGTCATGCATCACTGCATATTTTACATGTTTTTTACTCTGAACGTACCAAAATGAGGCATATCCAATGTATTTCTTCATTAGGCTCCCAACAAAATGCAAGACTTGACCATTAGCATTACTGCTGCTCCTAAAGGCAGAAGGCAGAGGCTGCTCATCAGCACTCTTGAGTGTCAGCCCAGCTCTGCCCCTATTAGTGTGGCTTGAGGCATGGTGATTGGGAAAAGCCCATAATAATATGATCTCTCTTGTGTTTTCCCATTGAGATATCAAAATTTGCATTACATATGCAAAAAGTCCCAGGGTTAATGACTACCTCTAGGGAGCCCTGAGGTTCATAAGAACTTGCAAATTTTTTTTGATGTGTTTACCCTGTGGTTTTTGGTCCTGCTGCCAGCGTTTAGGCTCTGTGACAATATACCTCCATTGCAGTTGTTTGCCCAGGATTCGCCTGTCTTGGTTAGCTTAATGTCAGTTCCTATAGTTTTCTAACATTTTTTCCGAGATAGCTAGCTATATCCAGGTCATCCTTAATTTCCCAATACTCAACCCAAACAACTCCCATCTGACTTAGTTTCCCTTTCCCTGTATTTCTTTTTGAACATTTGTCCATTTTTGCAACTTGTATTGCATTGTTTGTCTGTCCTGAATGCTACCAGTGGTGCAAACACAGGTGAATCTAGCACACATATTTCCCCCTTCACCCTCTCAGTCTATATAATGCAGTACAGTTACTTAACAAATTGTGAACAGATAAAATGAAAATGCATGTCATGAAAACGAATTCCCTTTCCAAGGGAATTTTAAGTGCATGAAACATCCAGATTTACAACATGATCCTTATACTTGTATCCCAATTTTAGGTACATGAGAAATAGAATATACAACTTTTTAATATTTTTTTTAAATTGCTAGTAAACAGGGATCCCAATTCGCTTGAGTAAAATAGGCTCTATTTTTTGGAAGCAAAGGCTCATATGTGTTAAAACATGGGTGTAATTTAAAAGTATGCCTTTTAAAGCTGGAATCCAGGATTCTTTGTTTTCACACATGAAGCATAGAAAAGAATCTTGTGAAATGACATTGAAAAGACTACTGACGAGATTCATAAAATAATAACTAATTTTAACACATGCTGTGTCATTGTATCAGAGAGGAACAAAAGGACATTCAATGAATTTTGAAGGAAACAAATTTAAAACCAATAAAATGATTTTCCCTTTAGTACAATGACTAACTTGCATACTTAAGTCATTACCGCAAGATACAGTATCAGAAATAAACATTTCTGTGAATAAGGAGAACAGTTATATTAGGCTGTATAGGTAATTTATGTGGGGTATAAACTCTCATGATTCAGGACATAAACCACCTATTAAATAACAGTGGTTGGTAAAACACGTTCCCTAAGGGCAGAGTAATCTTGTATGATGCTCCTCATACCTTGCTGTGATGCATTTTGAGGTACTACTGAGTCTTGAAGAAAAGATACCAAATTATGTGGAACAATGCTATAATTAAGCATGGCAACTCTTTTGCTCAAACATACTGTTTCTGAGCATAAGCCTTCACAGAAAGTATCCAATATCTCTAATTTTGATTATGTTGAACATTAAAGAAAGTTTAAAGCTTTTACCTTGTTGTTCCTGTTTTTAAAAAAAGAGAAAATACAGTTTGATACCCAGCCCTCTACTCCAATGTTCCTGGTTTTCTATGTGATGTATTCACTGACCTCAGATAGTCCAGATAATTTCCAACATTAAACTATGTCTCTCTTTGCACTTCCTTTTCCTTACTTAATTTCACACCCTGAATATAAAGTAATGCTGAAGGCAACTGCTTGTGGCTTGTCCTGTCAGTTCCTAAATGGGAAGACATGTGATGTGGCAAAGTTCTTGTCCTACTTATCTTAATTCAAAACGTTTTACCCTTTTAATCCTACAGGGACATTTTGCAGAAACTTCACACCTTCATGTCACTTTCTGTTTAGTTTCAAGGTTGTCTGAATTGCAATTAATCGACATCTGGACTTTCGTTTGAGACAATGTCACTTCCTGAGAATGTTTCTGGATGACACAAAGTTATCTCCTAGTTTCTGGTGTTTAGTTAGAGATTCCAGTTAATTATTCTTTACATCCCTTCATATTTCTTGTGCTCTGCAGAGGAAAGTCCACCTTACCCCAAAAGTTCAGAAGAGGATTTTGTCAGGATTTGCTTCCAAGTAGGTAAAAAACTGGCCTAGATTAAGTAAACTGCTATCATTATTATCTGTTTCTTTCATTTCATATTGTGAGAGGATTTCGTTACAGAAAATGGCATAGAAGATTGGGATTGTCTTATTTTTTACAGGCTCCCCAGGGAAGTGGTCACAACACAAAGCCTGACAGAATTCAAGAAGCATTTGGACAATGCTCTCAGGCACATGGTGTGACTCTTGGGGATGGTCCTGTGCAGGGCTAAGAGTTGGGCTCAGTGATCCTTGTGGGCCCCTTCCAACTCAGCATATGCTGTGATTCTGTGATGTGTACGTGAACCAAGTTCCTAGAAAAATCTAGCTGAAAGAGAAGATGTGCTCTTGAAAGTAGACCAAAAGGTAGGATCAGGATTCTCCTATGTTATGCTTTCTACTGGTGTTATGTTTGCTACTCTATCAATTCCTCACTCTTTAATTCATCATGCTTTTGACTCAACTCAGAAAGCACTTGTTTATTCTTGCCTCCTTTCACAGGTTGGTAGTGTGAACACTGGATAAAAGGTACTGCATACTCAGTGGTAGAAAAGAGCCTTTCATGTCTTTTCCTGTCTATTTATTGGAAGAAGAGAGGGAGTAAAGCAGGTATTTGATCTTCTACCACTTGATGTTAATGAAAGAAAAACTAAAAATGGTAGTGCCCAGAAGGCCATATGTAGTCCATTCCCTTACTTTAGAACGCATTCAGCCATAGCTGTATCTTTCACAGTGGGTGATTGTATGTGTTGCTTTCAAAGTGCTACAGTCATGGATGTTCCTTAGCTCTCATGGGCATGCTACCCCAGGGCTTTCTTTGTCCTACTGGTTCTTCCAGTGGCTCACTAACATCTTCCTTGTTGCTGTTCAGGCTCTCTAGCTCTTATGACAGCAATAAACATAAAAAAAATTGATACCTTTCCTCTTTGTTTTTGGCTTTTGCACAGTTGAAGCCTATTCTGATGTCTTCTCTTCTGCTTATCTTCTCATCCCTGTAAGACCTTGTCACGAATGGATGTGGGGGTTTAGATTAACCCTGTCTCCTGCCCAGGCCTCTGGCAGCAGACAATAACTTTATTGAGGCGGCCAGCACCCCAAAACCCACTCTCATTCGTATGTTCTTTTAATGATGACTGATTCTGTCTATTATAGAATAAATTATTTATTAATAGACGGGGAAACAAACAAACATAAGATTTAAAGTAAACTAAATACTACACAGGAATAGAACAAAAGGAAGAGACTACTAGTAGTTAATATACAGTGCACGAAAAATGGTACCTTTTCAGTTACAGCTAGCGAAGAAATAGCATAAGCTTAGGATTCAATGTATCTTACCATCCAGTTGCTGGTGGGGCACATATGAAGATCCTTTCCCTCAATCTCCAGAGAAGTAACCACGAAGCCTGCGTCCAGACTTCGGGGAGAAGTCCGAACACCTTCCATGGTGTTAGAGGCTTCCACTTCAGTGATATTTCGTGTATCTTTTATAGGGTAAAACCATGGCTCTTAGTCAATAGTTCCTTTCATCTCTCCTCTCATCAGCTCTGCAGACTAAGATGTGGACTCTTAGCTCAAGTCTGAGCCCTCCTGGCGCCAGAGATGACCCCTGCTGGGCCTTTGTGCCTTTGGGCTATCTCTTTATGCACCAGATATCTGGGACACACAGGAGGGGGTGGTGATGGGGGGTAACCATCCTGCCACAGACCTTCAACTTGTTTTCTCTAGTCTCACAGTGTCAGTTCTTTCAGCCTATCCTCAGCAATGTTTTCTAGATCGTCGTTTCAATCTTCTGGATTGTTTTTGATGAATCTGCCTCTTTCTAGCTGTGTAGTCCTCAAAGAGGATGCAGTCTACTGGCTGAACTGAATGAAAGGACTACAGGGTTAGCTAAATATCCACATATTAGAAAATTATACCAACCTGCACTTTAGTTGCAGGAAAGGTTCTTTTTTTACAAGGACTTTTTGACTAAAAAAAGGGACTAGCATGGTCCCCTGCAATCCGTGAATGGTTATTGGAAGGAACAATTCCCAGCTAGCTCTACCCCACCTTGTATTTCTGTGGTGGTTCCCCCACTTAGTTCCATCCTTTTCTTTTTCAGATAAGTTCTTAAGTTTGAGACAATCATCTAGAATTATAATTCTGGTCTCTCTGCTACACTTACTGCTCCGGCTAGACTTGAGTCATCTGTAAGTGGAACAGGCATTCTCTCTATTCCGTCATTGTGGCTCTTAAATGAAAATGTTCCATAGAAGCAGAATAAGGGCAGACCCCCTTCTCTACCCTGACAGATGTCTCCTTGCATTTTGAAAATTTCCTAGAACTAGGGTTCTCCTACAGCTGTTCAACTAGTCTTTATCGAGTAAGTCTCCCATATTTTCCCACCTTGGCTCTGGGGATGTCACAGAAGGTTATGTCAAAAGCCTAAATGATGACAACATTATGACACTGCTTCTCCTTTATTTGCAAGCATAGTTGCCCATTCTATAACAAAATGAGATTTGCTTGATGTGATGCATTCTTGACAAATGCATGTTGGCTATCACCTGTTCCCTTGTTATCTTTCACAGTTTTGGAATTTATTTCATGCCTCTGTTTTGAGAGCAGGTGCTGGTTCCAGACAGCTCCAGCGGCCCCAGCGCAGGGCACGGCTGAGCCCCTCAGCCACGGGCGGGCGGGCGAGAGCCCCGGGGAAAGCCTGGCCAAGGGAGGGCACAACGCTGCCCGGCAGCCAGGGCTGAGCCAGGGAACCGTGCGGGAAACAGCCCTGCGAGCCCCGAGGGGACAGCGGGAGCAGGCACGGAGGGCCCCTGGCAATGATCCCTCTGGGGCCCAGGAGAGACCCCGGTGAAGAATGAAGGGCTCAAGATGAGAATGGGGAAAGTGGTGGAGTGGGTAGAAGGTGGTGTGTTTATCTTGTCTTTTTTT